>DWUN01003568.1:0-11870 GCA_018249975.1 Passova gellias
GAAGGAAAACATTGCGAGAAAACCTGCACACCTTAGAGACGTTATAAAGTAGGTATATACCTAATATTTTCTGAGATGTGTGAAGTCTACCAATTCGCATTTGGTCAGTGTGGTAGGCTATACATAAAGCTAGAGCCTAAAGCCCCTCTCACTATGAGCGAAAACGCAGTCCAGCAGGGAACCAATAAACAAAAGGGTGGTGAAAAATAGATATCGTAACACATATAGAATAACATTAAGAGCTAGGAGATATTGAAAGAACACAAAAGTACGTTAAGGAACAGTGTGTAACCCCTCAGGTGTAGAACACGTAACCATACGGTGATTAATGTTCCGGCGTGACGTTGCACCACGACTACCGAAACCAAAGTTTGTTACGGACGGACGGCGAAAACAGTGTACTCGTATCTGTTTGTTTCTTTGCGTATAACTTATGCTACGTGCTATCTATTTTATATATATGTACGACGAAAGATACCTTTCTTTCGAATACCGTTTATATATACTTTTATCAATGCAGATATATTTTTATCTTTTTATATGTGTGTTCAAAAAACGATATAAATTACACTATGAATCGATTAACTAGGTTTTCTGTTGGTATAACGACTTTTGTACGAATAGATAGCCAGTTAACAAGGTATGCCCTCCAGACATATAACCATTACAACATTTACATTGACAACAGTTCCATGTACACGTAATAATAGCCAATAGTGAAAATTCTTTAATAAATGAATTCGCTTAAAGTTGAATAATGTTAATAGAAAGGGATGAAGATTTTATTTTAAGTTATATTATTTTGACATATACAATGTCTCGACATGCTTATCGCAAATTACTTGTCGCTTAAGTAAATATATGGCTTTCCAATTAAATTCACTGCTAATGTACTCGATAACCCTCCACAATGTGCAATGAATATGTGATATTTTTCATTAATAAAATATATATGTAATGTTTAAACAAAGGTAAAATCCCGTTACAATGCAAAGGAAGTAACACTACTGCAACTTACTATATAGAATGCAGTTCAATCTTCTATTAGTGCACAGATAATCTTCGGGCTTACGTAAGAATATTTAAGTAAGTGCGAATATGTAGTATGTCACAGAGGAACTACATAGTTAACAGTGGGGCTCCGGCGTGAGACCAAACCTTGCTCTTGGTGTGTAAAAATGCACGCTGACATAAATCAAACGTCACCGCGCGGGTCAAAATTGATACGCGTTTGTCCCTCGGCGACTGTATCTGTTAAAATAATTGTGACGTCGAAGACTTAATTTTGCTAATAATTATTGGTATTGCTATTTATTTTACTCTTAACTATTATAAATCTTTACTACACCGTTTTTGTTAAGGATTATCGGTTTTTATGACAAAAGATTTGCGGACTTAAGTTACGTGTAATATTTAATGTTTATATATACTCGTATAACATAACAAATACGAACTGATGGAATCTTTTTAATTATTTGCTTGTGTTTAAACTTTTAAATTAAGCTTGATCTGATACGTCTTTGGATTTTGTTATAAAATTGAGCAAGAGTTAGTGATTGTAACTTTTAAAAGAGACCATTATACTCATATTATTAATATTAGTTCTGGTCTTAAGAACTACGTACAAAACTTTAATACGGTTTTCACCAATGAGTAGTCAAACATCATTGGTACAGGTTTTGTGTAATTTAGCCGGATCTGTGATAATAAATACGATTACAAGGGAAAAATCTGGCGCTGTTTAAATTGCTTAAGATGCTATGTGAAAATCGAGATAATATGGAATGGATAATTTATCTTTATCACTTTCATTATTGAAGACGTAAAAATCAAATTTTCTTGTTACCTAATATCAACTCAATATTCGGCCGCCGTTAATTAAATTGAGTACGGCTTTAAATAATAATATTCTGGATTAAAGAGCCGCCCTCAAAAATGAGCGGGCTCGCGTTTCGAATCCACTCTAATCGCAGTTGTTTCGAACCAATTTTAAATTTCTGCTAGTGAAACGGCGAGCATTAAACGTTAATGTACCGACAATGCCCGCGGTACTAAAAACTTTGACAGGCACTTGCAGTAAATTTGCAGCAGCAGTCGACAAGTCGGTATAAGATCCTTCGTAATTCGAAAAGACAAAAATTTCATTGTAGAAAAATTTGACTAGACAATAAAAACATGTAAACACTACTGGATACCTGATATCCCTCCCAGCTTTCATCGTAATTTTTAAAATCGTGGAAGGAAAGATACATGAAAAACGCTCCAAAATGAGGCCCACCAACCCGTTAAACTGACTAAATTAAAGCAATAGCCTAGACAGCAATTGTTCAGTGTGCTAGGGATGTCACAAAGTGCGAATAATGGAGATCTATGACGCAAAAGAGATTAGCCTCCGTCAACAGTAAGGACTCACGCACATTGCCACCATCGTAACAGACACGACCACTCAGCGAAGAGTGCACGACTAAGAAGAAGTAAAAAAGTTGACAATGTTTATTAAAGTAGCTTTTGAGACGATATTTTCAAGTCACTAACAAAACAATGACATAAGTTGTGGCAGTAAGCGTTTTGTGGTCAAAGTCGACGTCCGGACTTTATTGGGCCCCGAAAATATTTTTGATATCAAAGTTTGTTTCCGTACTTAAATTTATATTGTAAAGTCACTTCAATATTCTGCTAGTAGTAAAGTAAATTTGCCAATGTTCACTGACAGGGTTTTAACTCGAGAGCTGCTGAAAACCTCTGAAAATTCTAAGCTGGTTATAGTCAACGACGATACAAACGATTTTATGTTTAGTGAATAATAACTATAAGCTTAAAAATATGCGAATATTTCTGATTTCAATAGTTTTACTGTCATCAATTTTATTGATTATTTGTATTTTATCACCAATTCAGTACGTTCTATTTATCCTTTAATTAACGATAAACCCCTTTAAAGTAGTTTTTATATTTATATAATTCTGATATGATTACTTTTCGAAGTACACAACATATTAATACAATCCCTTATTTAACTATATGGCACAAGTGTTCGTGCAGCCACGTTCAGCGTTAGCGCGGGAAGCTGAGTTTCACATTCCACATGTTCAGTAGTTACGGGTCTAGTAATTGGTATTCAGTGCAGTGGACGCGACTGCGACGGAAATTAAAAATGATTGTATTGCCTTGCGCACATAGCTAGGCTATCACCTGGCGTTCAGTTTTACTGGCGTTCTTTTTCGATGTTCAAACCGAACCGTTGTGTAGCAAAATGTATGGGGACACTCGCCTCGTGCCAAATTGCATACATATTTCCGTGCAAAAATGGAACGTACCCGCTAAACGCAAAGAAAATATCACTTGCACGTCGATTGCGTCTTCGAATTGAGCCCGCGAAGCCGATGGATACTGGAATTTTAAAACTCATACCAATTCGTTACAGTGTTAATATTGATGGAGGCTGAAAGTTCCAACATGCGAATTGCACACTTTTCCACCAATTAAATGGGCCCGAGTTAAAATACGGACAACGTGGGCCGTCGCCGTCATCGTTCGAATGAACGCGTAAATGTTTACTCGACACATTGGCCGCTGTGTGCATCAATTAAAAATGTATTACTTGCCTGGTTTGCTTCCGCTCGTTTGCTACGTCCGAGAGTTCGTTCCGATCGCGTCGTTACGAATCCGTAATCGTTCACTTCCTTTCGTAACTCTATTATAAATATGTATGTATAAGTACCATTTTAAAATGTGCATGTGAATTAAGAAATATTATTCTCAATCGATAATTGGACTATATCGACTGTAACTACGTTTGTTTTGTGTTTATTGTTCGAGTTTTACGCTTATCACGTAACTTATGAAGTACGCAATGAAGTATGTTTAATGTCTTTTAAAACAATTTTTGATTGTTTGTTATATTTAAAAGCAAAGTAAATAGATTAGCATTCACATAGGCTCAACACAGAAACAAACCACTACACTTACATTTCATGAGAGAAGCTTTAGCTATTTCTAAATGTTTATAACCTTGTTATTAATCCTAACCAACTAACACGCAGTAGCCACTAGTAGCGGTTGTAACACATTTTTCTATTCTTTATTCTTGTTATTCATGACTTATATAAAAATACCTTAGTATTCATTAAATATTAGATAAAATTATAACATCACAAAACAAGCAGCCTATCCGTTCACTAATTGCGTTGCTAGGGAATTAATGCGTTGATTAAATAATACATGTAATTGTGTTATTCTAATTAGGTACCGCGCAGATTTTAGGTCATGTAATCTGCGCTCAAGCTGACGTGTCTAATTATACAATCTATTACCTCGTGTTGTTAATGTAACCAAAGGGGAATCAATTGATTTCGAGCTACATCTCATTAACTTCTCTTTCCAGTTTTGTGCATTATTCTTTCGGACATTGTGGACCTGGAGTGGACACGAAGTGATCCTATGACGAATCCGTCAATCATTTGATAGATAGACATTGATGAGTCGTCATCTGTTGACATTTTTAAGCCATTGCGAATGCTTTTCAGGCTTATCAACTTATTAGAACTACAGCAAAGAACACTCGCGGCCGACGTTTGTAAATTTAATAGATTGCCAGGATCAGTCATACGATTTTGTGTTAATGTTTGAATGGTTTTTATAAATTTTGATTCTAATGAAGTCTGAGGGATTTATCGGGAGTATATATGTATATACTTATATATATATATATATATATTTATCACGTTAACAATCGGATCTACTCGTACAGCGCCTATTATTACGCGATCTCACGTCGCCTGGTATATTACAGGTACGTGATTTTATCTTAAACTGCAATCAATACAATCAATCAATCAACACAACATAAAGCCAAATGTTATAATATCGTTTTCTCATATTTATTTGCCAGCTGTATTGTCTCCTATGTACCTTTTTGAATGTACTCTTCGTTTACAGTAATTTAAATTTCATTCCGTCTTCAAACCATTTATGATTAAAGTTATTTCTGAGATAAATCATAAATGTATTGGTAATAGACATGTATATACCGCTTGAGACAAAGTAAGGAACGTCTCATAGTAGGTATCTGTCTGTTGAATACATCTTTGAGATATAACAGTGCGAGTATACAAAATATTTTAATACTATGTTATTTACCTTCTCCATTTCATATATTACATATTAAATATAAGCAATACTCGTATTGTGTAACAAAAGTACATCACCGTTATGAATTCTATTGAATGCGCTATCATAAATGCAACTCGGAAAACTAGTTGACGTCACATCTAGTTCCCCGCCGCCTCGATAATGCCTTTTGTTGCAGAATTCACATCTCGCGTCACCTCCGCCGTTTAGCTTTCACTGGCGGCGTGTTCGCTTCGACATTTGCATATGAATCTGCCGTTTCGTGTCATATTGTCAGTTTCGATTTTTTTGTCTCGCCCCCTTTATTTGGAGCCGCGACTTGTGTTATTAGCCGACTCGTATTGCATTGGAAATGTTTTGTACCAGTTTCTATCACTATTATTATAGGCGTTTATGTCTAATGTCCCTTGTGTATTGAGACCGCTTCTACATAGAAATCGTCTTTGGATTAAGATTGTATATCAAGTACTGAGGTAATTTAAAGGCAAGCAGCGGTCTGTTACTTCAGAATCTAAAGGAAATATTGTAAAAGTTACCTCCAAACAGTCTAAGATGAAAGAAATATATTTCCGGCATTCAGATTTTCAACATCAAGTTCTTCTCATCAGTAATACGAATCTTTTTTTATATTAAAATAGCGTTAAAACATTTATTTTTCGTGTACCTATGTTTATCAGAGTACACTAAATAAACATTTTATGTTACTCTTATGCTTATTTATCATATCATTAATATTAAGTCGGAACTAATACATAAGCTGTCAATCTGTAACAACGCGGAAGTAACCAACGTTTGATCTCCGCTAATCCTTATTCGCCCAAGTATTAGCGAAAGATTAAAGTACTTCCCGGGAACGCTTCGAGTTCGCCGATAATTAGGTGGATTGCTCTTCTTCGTTCGCTTACCTTACAGGTGGGGTGGCTATTCTAATGATATTGATTGCTATGGAAAATGTCTTATCGGCAATAACGTTGCTGGATGTCAAATAACAAACGCTGTCTTGTAGATAGGCGTTACCTGTCATAACAATATCAGACGTAATGAAGGATAACGGCAATCGGAAAACTTCGGCGACGTCTTCTTATATTCATTGAATACAATATTTTGATGATATCCAAATTGACTTCTGAAACAGTGAAATATTGTGATAAACCTTTCATATAATAAATGCGAAATTATTAACGGCTGTGTGAGCACGCTGTAGTTTCGTTAATGGAATTATTCGACTGCATAAACATGATGAATATATAATGTAGATCATCACCCAAGCATTCCTGTTAGGGCAATTATTTTACATTGAAGTATTTAGTTAAATAGCTAAATATGTAGATATTTTGTAATTATATGTGTAAGGAACTTTTATATGGCTGAAATACCTCTGAAGTAGCTATTGAAAGGAAAGGACAAAAAAGTTGTCCTATGTTATATTTTTACATTTTTATTACTTTGTTTTTATTATTATGGATTCTTGTACTATAAAGTACATTTGTTTTATTGTTCGTTATCTTATAGGCTTGATTAAATTACGGGAGAAATGATACGTCTAGCTTAGAATTGTTATATTTAACGATAACTATTGATAGTTATAGATTTTAACAACACTACCGCAAAATCAACTAAAAAATCTATACACTTATTCAAGGTTTTTCCGATGCGATTTTAAAGGCTTAGTAGGAATGTCCATAAAACATGTTTGACAAAATGCAAAAGCAATAATAGGTTTGCGGAGATTTATGTGCAGTCGTCGCTATGTTTGTTTACACAAATCTCGTTGCGCGGAAAGCTGAATATTTTAAAACCCCACCCTCTTCGTTCCGATATGTTTATCTTGGTCTCATCTCGATATATTTATCGGAGAAAGTCACGATCGGGATCTTTCTTTATTGGTTTCCAGACATAATGTAATCGGGTCTATCTGTTTATTGTAACTGAATTATAATACGAATTTTTCTCGTGCGCTCGCCACGAAATCTCGAGTTTTTCGTGTAAACTTAACGACTTAATAAAAGCGTTGAGGTATTTTGTAACAAATGCGGAACGAGTTGTTATAAAGAAACTGTTAAGTGAAATTAATGAAACTCAACAGGGACGCACGTATGTATATATGTATGTAAGCAGCGATATGCTTCGTGTTTCGATGTTGGCTTTTCATCAGCATGGTAATCGTGCAAAAATATTGGTAGGAACGCGACTGCGGCGCACCTGCCTAGAATTAAATAAAAATAACCCACAAAATGAGAGCATTGGGTAATTTTTGATCAATGTTTGTACAAGAAACGTTTTGTATCGCATCTGCCCGCGGCGAAATACAAATGGCTACACGTGTAATGCGAGCTTACGTCATGGACTAGGTTAAGATACATTTTTATTTAATGTGCATTCGTATATATTTATTTACATAATATTTTAACTCGTATTAAATCTATACCTACCATTGTATAGATTTTAACATTGTAACATTGTAATTTAATTAGATAAAATCGTTTCGAAAAAATTCAATATAATGGGTATTAGGTATTGTTTTTCTATTGCTATACGTAATACATTTAACTATTTTTCAATCTATCATATAATTAAATATTAGCAGGTAAATAACAAAACATAGGTTCCTATTCCGTCTATTAGTTCACACCGAAATTATCAATCCAATTAATACTTATAAACTATTATAGTAATATACGAGTACAGTCAGCTACCTACAATGTTTATTGTTCTTATACTACTCGTATCATGGTATTTATTTATTTAACAAACAGTCTCTCAAGAATATTGCTTTCGTAGCCGAAAGTAACAGTATACGCTCACGCAATAGGTACAGAAGTCGTTCAAGTCTCTAATGTAATATCTGATAACTCTTAAATAAAGGAACAAGCAGTAAATACACGTCTAATTTCGTGAGAGTACGGAATAAGTTATACGCCAATTTATCTAACGAACTGCGAAATGACCATTGTTTATGTGTGCGAGTGTGTCGTATTGTAGTTTTTGGTATCCTCACAGTTTTACGGCGCTATATGTTAAGCGACACTCGTAAAAGTGCTGTGGCCGTGTTTTACACCGTCCGTAAACTTATCCTAGTGCCATTGTATTGGTTGGAAGTTGTTTGACGTATCGGTAATCTATTCAAGGGCCGACCGGTATGCGACCAGCTTAATGATAACCAATAAAATCTTTCCCGCTCGAATGTGTTCTACCCGCGTTTTCGACGGGCGTAGAATACTAATTTTTCGCCGTTTATTTTTATACCGAACGAGAAGTAAGCGACGTGTTGATGCAAACTTTGAAACGTTCTTTTCATAAAAAGGTCCTTCTCTCTTCACTTCCCAGTTCGTCCGTAATGACGGTGTCATTTATAACCTTTTATTGTAGGAAACGAATAATTACAACGAAATATTAAAGCAATCATTAAAAATGATAAATATCGTTATTGTTTGACCCTTTCGTTATGGTAATTGGTTTAATTTTGAAATTTCGTTTTTTAAATGACAAAATAAATGATTATTGCATAGATTTTGTATTGCATACAATTTTTTAAATGCTATTTAACTTGACAACTTAATTGTTTTCCCTTATTATTCATAAACCGTGAATAGAAACGATAGATATGCTCGTGATGTCTTTTATTTCATACGTTTTAAAACACAATACATTAAATAACATTGCGGTTGGAAGAAAAGAAATTGAACGACGAAGGATGGCAATTATTGTAATTGAATCGGAAACGTATATGTTTATATAATCTTGCGTAAGTTTTAAAACGGAAAATATTGTATCAATAAAATACACACGTGGTCGATAGATTTATATTGTAAACGTGTTGGTAGTCGTTTACGAAAAACGCTATTATATAGCCGGATTAAAGATGGTGGTAGCGTTGCGTAAATTAGCGCAGGTAGACACGTCCCGACTCCCGCACAGGAACTATCGATAGTAAAACATGCAGTAACGCTCGTCGCGCTGTCCATAAGGATTTATTGCGATGCGAATGGCGTTTTCGGGACCGGCACGGCCGCTTGGGTGTTTTTACACAAATAAAACCTGAGGACCCTACTTCTGCGTACATTGTTTTACCTTATCGAGTGCCTTTTATTAAGTGCCGGGCGATTACATTATTGATTTTATTTGGTTACTTTGCCTATATATATATATATATATATATATTATATATGTTGTATCTTCGAAAGTTTCGGTAATCGATAATATCTCTGTTATTTTGACATTGATTATTGTTAATTGTTTAAAAATAATAGCTGTAGCCGACGATCGGGTTGCGTGACTGCGTTCATCGTAATAATATTATCAATAACTGAGGAGTCCAATGGCTTAAGTCCCGCCTTTAAATGATTTTTTTTTGCTTTTTGTGAAGATTTCTGTCACATCGCCGGCACACTGTCGCGCTACGAATACTGATAATGGGAATAAGTTGAATTGAAAAATACTAAAACACTATAAAGCAGAAGCAACTAGATATTAACAGTAAACGTAGGAGCACTAAAGCTTACACCTGATAAAATTTATAACGATCATAATACGTAGCAATGGTAAACATAAGGTTCTCATCACGGTGTAAGACACGTTACTATTGTGTGAAAGCACCTTTACTGTACCGCAGTGTACAGTACACCGCAAACGCACACAGTAGTCGGTGGCGATACTCGGCGTAACCGCATTGTCAACATCAGCTGTAACCGACTGACCCCGTGTATACATGTAAATAATTACCAAATCTATCGTCACCGTTTGTACATTAGCATTAATGGGGAAATGTTTATGTAACCTACGTAAAAGCAAATTTTAATAATTGAATTGATGTAGTATCATGCCACCATCGCCCTCGATCCCAATCTTTAACGTCGAATATTATTATATAAATATTTTATGCTTCTCCGGTGGAATTATTTGGTAATGTAGCTCAATATTTATTCAATAGTTCAATAATAATTAAAACACAACCATTTTTATTCACAAACGTATGCGTTGCGGTATTGTCAAGATTTGTTATCAACGACCTTGTGTTAATCTATATATGTACCTCTCTAAAAAGCAATGCAGAGCTGAAACCATTGAACCTAGAATCCTGAAATTTGGTAGGTAGGTTACGGTTTATATAGAGTAAGTTAGCAATAACGAAGGAATTTTCGAAATTCTTCTAAAAATATGAAAATTTAACATTCATGCTTTTGAGTAATAAAGTAAATTAATTTTTGGAAATTCAATTTCTGCGCGAGCAATGACGTGCATAGTGTCTATGAAGGATACAGTATATACCACAAACGCCATACAAGATTTTCAAAAGGACACACTGGAGGGCGACCCGGGCCGACCGCAGCCCCGCTGTCAACATCAGCTGTTGCCCTGTTGACCCTGTCGACCCTGTATTAAAGTGATGTTACATTATTATTAATAAATACTCTTCAATTGTATTGGTCCAGTGTTTCGGAATCGACTATCATCAGCATGCAAGTAAGAAAAACCTAAAACGCTCAATACTCTTACTCTATCGAAGACCGTTGGGCATAGGCTATCGTGTTGGAAGTTATTGAACCATTCTGAGGGCTGGCTTACGTCTGTTTTATAATGATAATAACTGCGTTCGACTGCTTAACGTGATTCCAGGTACACGGAAACTCTTATGAAAATTCCCAACACGCTGTCACACGCCCAAGGGCTTACCGCACCTGGTGTTACTTAACTTGACAGATCGCCCACAATATTGCACCGCGTCACGGCCTGTGCCTACTTCGCAGTGATTCTGTGTTTACGTGTAAATATAAAGAACTAATCGATTTCGACACTGCGGATTCATCGAAAACATAATTTAGTGAATGGTTCTAGTCATAGTATATTAATATAAAATTGTGTTTTGTTACAGGTAAGCATTTCGCTGTTGTCTAAATTAGTGTCAGTTTCGTAAGTATGAATTAATTTCTTATAAGAATATTGTAATTGATATGTCCGCCATTCTGTTTCTCACGTCGACATTGCGAAGAACACTCCCATTGAAATACAAAAGATTTTACTTATGAAAAATAAAATGAGTCCGAGTTGCGTATTTCGTAGACGGTGATATAATAAAAACGCATGTATTTGTTCATATCTCCAGAGCCCTTAAATAACGAAAGCTATCCTAACCGAGTGAGAGCCGAATATTGCTCGTCTCCAACCTTTTCAACGGATACACACTCGGTGCCTACGCATTGTAGGTGCGCGAACCTCTTTCCCTCACAAAAGCCTCCCTTATTATGCTCCTGTGTAGGATATGAGGAAATTGGCTGAATGGCTTTATATGAAAAACTCACGTAATCTTCGCCGGGTATGGCCTACAATATCCTGCACTTGGCACTTGTACCGGTACTCGATATGTACAGAAAAATTAATGTGACAGCTATATAGATGTAATTATGTAATTTATTTCCTACTAGCTGACCTAGCTAACTTCGTATAGCCGCACAGACAAATATAATCAGAAAGCTTCGAATTGCTAAGCTATCGGGAGTTACACGTGTTATTGTGAGTCAACCATAAAAGATAGACAAATGCAGTCGTGAGATATTTTTTATATAATTTTAAGGAGAACATTTTCGTCATACATGATTTCTGTGTAGCCTTAACCATTAAGGTTGTACACGCGACGGAAGCTTAAAAAATGGAGTAACTTCTCCAGTTTTCCCAACATTTCCCTTCACTGCTCTGCTCCTATTGATTGTAGCGTGATGAAAAGTATACTATAACCAGCTCAG
>DWUN01003569.1:0-11865 GCA_018249975.1 Passova gellias
CGGTCCAATATTTCCTGAGATTAGCGCGTTCAAACAATCAAACAATCAAACAAACTCTTCAGCTGTATATTATTAGTAGGTTAACAGATTATATACATTAATATAGATACCTATAGATTAACAGGTTTTGTGAAAAACATTGTTCACATAACATTGCTTTCCTTTTTCAACATTTTTCATTTGGTAGAATTTTTACGCAACAATCACCATGCCACGACATAAAATAACCAAGTATTCTGGCATTTCAATGTAAATATGAAAACTCGGCGTTATATTACGGATATTTTATATTATGTACTTATCTATCTAGTATAATAAATTGTACTATGATTCAAGTAATTAAGGAACGTAGAGACAAAATACTATATCTGCACTTGTGCCGCAAACTGAGAAAGTTTGGGAGTCCCTGTCATAGTTTTAAAAACTAGGATTGGCAATGGATCTGAAATTAAAAAAAATAGCACTATTTTCGGCACATCTAAGAATATTTATACGTAAGGAAATCTATCATGGATACCCTGCCGTGGCAGGGCCGACGGTATGTTATGGAGATTTCTTACCGGATAAAATCCACGGTATACCTTCCTATACCTTTTGTTGAGACCACGGGTACGCTCTCGTGATTCGAACGCCATAGGTTCTGTTTGACCCATCCTCATGTGTGGGATACAGCCGAATATTCTCCATTCGGGGTGTTTATAGGGTGCAAGTGGGAACAACGTCGTTGGACGCCCAAGCTGCACTAACCGGTGCCAAATAACCTCAGCCCAGTTTTACATAGTAAAAGAAAAGGTGTTTACAGTGCGCTAATAAGATGGGGTTCTTCAAAGGGAGCGTTAAACGTTTCCTTCAAGGCAGGCAACGCATCTGCAGCTCCTCTGGTGTTGCAGGTGTCCATAGGCGACGGTGACCATTTACCATCAGGTGGCCCGGCAGCCTGTTTGCATGCTTTTTAAAATAAAAATAAAAAAATTAAAGAATTACATGATATTAATTAATATTGCATAAGCGATTATTTAACGAGCTCTAATAAAACAACATTACGTGTCTGTGAAATCTGCCCGCTATATGGGGATGAGTGACCGATGAATCGATTGTCATTTCATATACCTATCGGTAATGTCAATTTCAAAACAAAGTAATAACAAGGGCCATTAAACTGTTTTATCAACAGCCAAATAGCACAAATAATGGCTTTGAACTTGTTACCAAAAATATATATAAATAGGGGGGCTTTTGAAGATCTGCGCATTTATTCTAAAGAAATGAAGACATTAACGTTACTTCTGCTAGCGGCACTGGCTGCAGGCGCTAAAGGGTACATCATTAAAGTTCCTACCTCCCCTGTTATACAACCTAATAAAGGTAAGTAACTATTGGTTTGTAATGTTATTTTTTATGTAGCTTGAAATTACATGAATAAATATACTTGGACAAATAAATAAAAACAATTCGGTACTATACTGTCAAAAGATTGTTTAGAAGGTTTTTCTAAAACACCTTTTGTATTTTGATAATTTCGCAAACTAAATTTAGTTCAATCCTATCGTTTTAATTTGTTATAGAAAGCGACGGAAATGTATTAGCGTTATCCAAAAAATGATTTGATATTTTTTTATCTAATTCTTGTCTAAGGTTATATCTACAAAGCTCCATATATGTATGAGAACTGAACTAGAACGCTTCGTATGTTATCTGTATGTCTATTTACCTCACCTTTTATCTGGAACACGAAAATCCAAGCACTGCTGCCCAGCGGCAAAAGTGCAAACGCATCCCTACCAGTACCTACTCTTGAGTAGCCTTGCGTACTCGTACATTTGAGCGTTTGCAGGCACTAAAGTGTTCTATACCATTAGTGACATAAAATTCATTTCTTTTTATTGTCATCGAGGAAAATGTTTTTTTTTCTTTGGTTACAGCCTCTGTCGGTTGGGTGCGTATACAAAAATTAATATTACCCCTGTTTGAAAATGTGTGCGAAGATAGTCAAAATCCCATAATTGTAAAATTAAGCCAAGAATTTAAACTGGACATGACTAATGGGAATTATTTGGTAAGAGTTTCTAACTATAATTGTTTCTCAATGTATACTTGCAACTTGCAACTTGCATTAATTGTTTCTCAATATACAATATGCAACTGGTTACGATAGATTAAATTTTTATTAAAAATCATGTGTGTCTGGATACAGTTACAGTGGAAAATAAATACTTACACTCTATAACAAATGCGTAGTTTATATGTACAAAATGTTACGTGCGAGTAAGAGTCTCTAAATGTTTTAAACTAAATTTCATGTTTCAGAAGCCGGAGGTTATTACGAATTTGCAAGCTTTAAAAACTGGTAAAGGTTTGCTTCCTAAAGGAGAAATTTTTACCGAATACAACATTGACCACGTTAATGAGCTGAAATTAATCAATGAATTATTTTATTTCGCAAAGGATTTTGACACGTTTTATAAGGCTGCGTGTTGGGCCAGACAGAATCTAAACTGCGGCTTGTTTGTTGATGCTATGTACTCAGCGATTTTGAACAGACGCGACATGGAGAAAATATCTATACCGGCCCCATACGAAATTCTACCTAATTATTTTATTCGTAAGGACTTCATTACCAAAGCTTCTGCATTAATCGCTGGTGCCGAAATAGTTCCATCTGATTTCATTCGCAACGATGGTAACGCGTACATTTTAGATGTCAATTATACAATTAATTTTTACGATAGTACAGTCGAATCGAAACTAGTTTATTTTTACGAAGATATTGGTTTAAATTCCTATTATTACCTGACAAAACTTAAAATGTCTTCCTGGGCTAATACAAATCCGAAAGGTGACAGGTACGGTGAGCAATTATACTATTTTGTAAAGCAACTTATGGCAAGATATAATCTAGAGAGATATTCGAATGGACTACCAGAATTGGAAGGTATTAACTGGGACTATCTAAATACCGTTCACTATGATCCCATGCTGGTTTATTCTGATGGAAATGAATTTAGCGATGTATCTTTAACGCATTTAGAAAACAATGAGAAATTGTCGTTATTGCACAATATTGAGAATAACATTGCAACAGTTGTTACACATATGGTATGTATGACAAAATTATGACAATATATGTGTACGTGTTTATAAGTATTTTAACTAGATTTAATTTAAGCTTACATATTTTCAGAGAGATGGTGGATTTAATAAGTGGCAAATACTAAACCATTTGATGGAAATACTTATAACAAGTGATAAAAGCTATGAGAACTTAGCTTTGCAAATCTTAAACGAAGATACTATCATTAATAACAGGTACGACATAAAAATAATTATTAAGTCTAATCCCTTCTATATTATTTAAAAGTATAAGAGCTGAAACGATCAATGTCAGATCAAATTCTAGTACTTCATACTTATTTATTGATTATTTTTATCTTTTTTAGACCTCCTTCAATATTGGGACATTACATGACAAGTCTACGACATCCAATATTTTGGGCTATAAATAAAAAAATTGTTGATTTGGCAGATAATGCTCTGAAAGCATTACCTGGCTACAGCAGAAATGAATTGTACTTTCCGGGAGTAGAGGTTTTAAATGTTGAAGTGAAGAAGATGATGACCATTTTTGATAATTTTGATTTTGATGTAACAGATGCTTTACAAACGGCTGACGATAATACCAAGTTCCAAGTTAAAATAAGTCAGTCAAGGTTGAATCATAAACCATTTTCAATCAAGGTCAATATTTCATCCTTAGTGACGCAAAAAGGATTATTAAAGATTTATTTAGGACCAAAAGTAATGCCTGGTGAACACGTATTTAAGAAAAATCTCTTCATGTTATTGGATTGTTCTGAAGTGACTCTTAAAATTGGGGGTAATATAATCACAAGGACCTCAGCCGACGTAGCTGATAGTTCAGATGATTTATTATCACTGTATGCTATTAGAAAAAAAATAAATGATGCCGAATTCGGTTTAAGTTCTTTCGCACAAAATTTAATTGATGAACAAATTAGATTCCCATCTCGACTGGTGATTCCAAAAGGGTCACCTGAAGGTTTGCCTTTGCAAATATTTGTATTTGTAGTGCCTCTAGTAAAAGCTATCGGTGGACTTATGATAACCACAGAAATTAATAAAGACGCATTAATGTCCTTTGGTTATCCGCTTGATTTAGATATTGAGGATCAAGAGTTGTTCAACTTGCCAAATGCATTCGTCAAAGATATTATTGTTACGCATAAAGGAAGTGACGAAAAAGCATATAATTATAGGGAATCACCTGGACAAAAATACTGGCATAACAACGATTATGATACTGCCAATGAACCTGTTGCTTTACCGCTAGCTGCTCGTCCAGACTTTACCAGGAAGAATGAGCCGTTTGATTACAAATCGAAAAGAGGACAGTATGGAAAAAAAGAAAACTATGCTAGTAAAAGAGGTGACTACAAATATAAGAAACCCTATAATACCCAAGATGGTGGTATTACCAAAGTAGACATAACTACAGAAAACATTATTACATACAATACAAATGATATGTTCCAAACTAAACATGTAGAAAGTAATGGTAATATTGATTATATAATTAAAACTGACAAAGCTTTCGATGGAAGCAATAAATTTTCGTTAGACAAAAAAATACAGGATAAGGGGGTAAATGAAGACGTTCATATTGATGTTACGAAAAATGAGAAAATAGATAAATCATCAGAAGAGTCTGATGAAAGGAAGTATAAGAAAGTGAATAGAAAAGAAATAATTGATATTTCTAAAACAATAGATCCAACAAGCTGGTCTCATAGCATAGAAAACAGGTATCCCACAATTTATGACATAGGCTTCCATCCATACGATGATATTTACGGTGCCCACAAACGAGTATATGAATAAATATATTATGTATGTACTATGTATATTAAATATAAATGTGTAACATGAATCTGCTTATCTTTTTTTTTCAACGTAGGAAACTGTATTAACGATCAGAATATCGATACATTACATTCAGTTATAATAAAAATAGATGTATATTATTATTAAATCAATGACATGCTTAGAAGAAAATATTTCAGGTACAGCTTACACGTAGGATTATGTATTCAAAGTCACTTCTAATTTAATTGACCTTTAACGTAAGCAGCCGATGCATCTTATTACTAATTCACTCGATTTTCTATCATTATTTTTGGATACGTTCCAAATATTTTACAACGACGTTACGCTTTCCCTATTTTCATCGTGGAAAATTTAAAAACCATCGCTCACTACCGTGACAACGGCTAGAATACAAACAGAAATATTTTTACTTCTTACAGTTGGTTACAAGGTTCCTCTTGAGTGGACCCGTCAGTATACCATATACATACTCATTCATTTGTTTCGAATCTTGCTGTATCATGTAGCTGCTAATTTTTATGTGCGATACTTTTCAATATTACTACAAATTGCAGTGTCTGTAAAGTATTACAGTTGTTGGCTACGTAATGTAACTAAACATATCATTCACGACATGTCTGTCTTATACTAGATGATTATAGTTATCTTTTCTGAAGCTGATTTTATCACCTCGATACAAAAGAAATTTAGTAACAAAACTCTATTAAAAGTAATTTCAGAATATAACAATGTACTTAGCGCTCAATAATTTAGGATCTAATCAATAATAATATTATTGTATATTTCGGACAACGCCTGTCTTTTCCATACATATACATACGATATAATACTTATATAAGTATTCTTATTACATCCAGACGGAGACCGAACAAATGTGCTCATCACACAAATAATTGTCCTGGGTGGGAATCGAACTCAAGACTTCGGGTTTTGTCGTCCCGGTGTCTAACCACTGGTCTGCGGCGCTAGTGATAATGAAATTAAAACGGAACAGTTTTGCAAATTTATTGAACACGACCACATAATCGTTAATACCTACTGGATTAACGTTAAACTTTGAAGACACGTGGTTCCGCTCGCATAAATTTATCTTCATGATGGGTATGTTATGCGCGAATCGTACATTTCAGTAATAACCGGATGTATAAATCCTCACGGAATGCAAAAGCAATTTAGGCCATTCAAAACATTAACATTAAACATCACTTTAAGACCTTCACGTTTGACGAAAATGCTTTTGAGAACGGCTCGCAAATTTTAAAAAGGGAAATAATAAAATTATCCGTTTGGTTTATTTTAAGTGGATATCTTTTATTTTGGCTCTTTTTATTATACTTTTTAATCAAACTTATCGATAAAAACTAAAACATATTCAGGTTAATATCAGGTCTACCTTTTGATTAAGAGGTTTTATTTATTATGTACAATATACACATAGTTACAATGTCTTTGCATGACCTGACTATAACTGCTTTAAAAAGTACTAAACTGTGTTCTATTCTATAATATTCTGAAGTATCAGTTCTGAAGAATCTAGTATAGTGTATATATATATATATATAATAGAAAAGTTATAGTTAACTCCGAATTCTAAATACAGTTCCCAAATTTTGTTCTAATTAGAATAACTAGGAAGCAGTAATTCATATTGTCGTCAGAACTCTTGTAATTTGGTCCAAAATTCACATTACCGTCTGTAGCTAGTTACGAGGCTATGACAGGCAGATGGACGCATGTCAAAAATGCGTGAAAATTATGGGACATAATATTATCGATATTCAAAAACGAATTTTTAAGTTTAAATCTATACATTCTATACATATAATAAACCTGTACAAGAGTTCAATTCTGTACATTGCATAAAAACTAAAAAAAAACACCTCTAGGGGTCTTCATACAAGTAACACAAGCTAAAAAAAAACCATTTTGAAATTTTTGTCTGTCTGTCTGTTGTCCGACTTTCGCGCGAAAACTACTGGACGGATTTTGATTATACTTTTTTTATTATATAGCTATTAGTCCTCGGCAACATATAGGCTATAATTTATTTTTAAATACTCCAAATACTGCTCAAAGTCACTACTACACGCGGACAAGGTCGCGGGCAAAAACTACTGCAATATAAAGATATAACTTTTTTGTAATCATTAGCGTAACTGTTACATCTATAGATGTAACGGAAATAAACGGTTACTTTGTAATTTCCGAACATATTTTTTTAATGGAAAAAGATGTAGGTACTGAGACTTATTTTTCATACACATCAATGGAGAAACAATTTCATTTTAACAACAATAGAACAAACAAATATGTTCAGCACATAAATCTTTGTTCTGGATGGGAATGGAACCCACGACCTTTGGTGTAGCAGTCAGGGTCTAAGTGAATAAATGAAATAAGTTGTAATAGGTAATTATAGATATTTATTTACCACGAATTTTAAAATAGTTCACTGTAGAATGTGTGTACACATATATCACTGTGGACAGAAGAGTAATTTTATTAATAGCTATTTGAAATAACATTATATTTCGATTGAGCTGATGTAATAATTCTGGAATGCGTTAAGAAATGATTAATTAGTGACAAAATGAAGCAATAATTCCACATCATTGACACCGAAGTTTCAGGATGTGCAGATTCATAGCTTTTGGCTATGAAAGCCAATTATTTTATGTTTCGGAATGGAATATCGCAGTAAATTACTCAGCTGTCGGTTATGCATCGTCTAATAGATTTAATAAGCTCAGATCTCTAGTAGAGACTGACTTAAATGTATTATGCATTCAATTGAACACATACTTGCCTTTCAGTGTGGTGCTGGTAGCTATATAAAATATTTTAAAATCTTCATTATATTACCAGTTGTTGTCCGTGGCTTTGCCCGCCAGGAGCATATTTCAAGCCGACGGATTTTGAAGCAAACTCTTATAAATGTTGTTCTTTTCTCATTTCCTAAAAACGTTTATTTCTAACAAAAAATCTAAACACCAGTTTACACAGTGCTCGCTTTAAATGTTTTCAGCTCCAGTCGTTTGGGCTCTGCGATGATAAATTAGTTAGTTTAGGCAGGACATGATTGAGATTGGGGTCCAAGATTGGAACGATAAAAGGGTTAATGGTGGTCATAAATAGTATCCATTTTCAAATATGAATGAGATTGGTAAAGCTCGTATTTTACCATCGTAAGTCATCAAATCGCTGTCGTTTATCATCGGAATTGGCTAAAAAAAAACGTTTTACTAGGATACTATTACTGCGGACACCTTTTTGATGTTTCCTTTAAATCCATGTATTTACAAAACAAACATAAACACGCACCAAATGCATCGTTAAATATAAACATAGATATTTCAGCTGTGATATTTCAGACTCAGGGCTAATCGCTCCATTGACCCACACCTTGACGGCCATCTGAGGATTCTGGCGAACATTTGATGTGATATATGGTGATATAGTCATCATCGGATTAGTATACGATGTTTACAGGTGAGTTTCTGTAATAAGCTTTACTGAAATATATAGAATATATTTTTATTATTATTCAAAAGAAAATAAGAAACGTCTATAAATGTATTCCTCTGTAATATCACTCAGAGGAATACGAACTCAGTTAGTATTGGCTCGTATTAAATTAAGATTATTAGCTAGTATTAATTGGTCACGGGAGGCTCGTATTAAATTAAGACTATTAGCTAGTATTAATTGGTCACGGGATTGCAAAAGCAGCAGTATAGATTATACCAATTAGTATAACTAGATTAGTATGACTGAAGTTCACAGTTACTAACTGAAATCTTCTACATTTTCACAATCGCGTTCCTTCTTTGAGGGACTGAGATGAGTAAGGTCTGACATTTAAGATCAAAACACAAATTGTTTTAAAAACAATTGCTTCACGGTAGAAATAGATACAAACGTACTATACCACGACACTAACTGATAAGTTGACAGCACAAAATGTATGTCTCTTCCGCAACCGCGTGAGGCTTTATAGAGTGTATTTAATCTCCTTTAAAGCCTAAAACACATCAACCTAACGATAATAACCAGAACTGAATTAAAGTGCCCTCCAAAGCCCGCAAACGCTCGTAAGAATTCACCACTAGCGGTCACACATCTAAGTGCCGACCACACCGTTTAAAGGTCCTTTGCAATCTACAACCGCATCGGAACGACAAACGCTTGTTCACTTATTACCAATGTACATTAGAAAACTTGAGAAAACTTTAATAATAGGATATTTGGCTAACGTGTAATTAAAATACGTCAACCTGCGACGTTTGGCACTCAATTTACCTGAATAAAAATACATGAAACAGAATGAAATAAATCTATCAGTAATTACGTCCATACATTCAATCGAAAATACAATAAAAAAGGGCGTATACGAGTGTTCGCATTTTTCAATGATATTTATGCCATCCTGAATAAATGTTGATATTTAAATATAAATGCAATTATATTGCAATAAAATTGCTGCGGTGAATTATTGACGATGTACCAAATTAGGTGGGGGATCAGAATTACTGTTATAAAAGTAGTTTTATTAATATCAATACAATAAATGTTTACGAAAGCCAGTTAAATAATGACAGTCCTTTGAAATCTTACAACCAATGTAATAAAAATTCATACAGCTCCTAAATACTATTAGTGAGCAATAAAATTAACATAAGTTTCCCTGCATCCGAACCATTCGGATCTTGTGGGCATAATGTTCATTAAATTATTATTTTAACAATAACAAAACGATCCTGAAATAACTAAAGGGCTCAGTGTCATGTAATGACAATGGTCTTGTGACGGTAACAACTGGTGCCAACAAATTATACGGACGGACTTCAGTGCCGACTGGAATATATTAGCAATGGAGTACTGAATTGCTAATATGGCTATTATTAACGATCGCTTTTGCGAAAGACGTTGGATTAATACAATTTTACAAACAAACACATGATTGTCCAGCGAATGGATATAAATATGGTTTGGATATACTTGCATACATCATGAGTATAAATCAGAAATAGTTTGAAGGTGTGTGAAACCAAGCTACTCCGTATATCAGTGTTATGGGTCCTGAAGTACCTACGCTTCTTCTACGTTGCCGGTTTTCGAAGAAAATAAAAATCATGAATCTTATAACACTAAACTTTGCTTGTCTTTATATTAACCAGTTAAAGAAGTGCATGTAAAATACAGCATTTCTTTTTTAATATTTTTCTTATAAATATTATTGAAGAGTTAACATTTATACAAATGTAGGTAATTTTTTGTTTTTATGTTTATTTTTCAACTGTTTTACTATTATTGCACTGCTAGATAAGATCTCCTCTCATACTGAGGTTTTAGGCCAAAGCCTATCAAGCTGGGCAAGGGTGGTTTGGCAGATTTCATTTTTATTATTTACACACTATTATTACACAGATCAAACACACATTTATAAATGGGAATTGAACCTGCAACCGTCGGTTTAGCAGCTAGAGTCTCTAACACTAGACTTGAGCCCAGTTATGAGGCCAGCAACGCGTTATGTCTAGTCAGATTATACTTAATACCGATGTATTCATAAAAAACAAATGAGAAGTACGAAAAAAATAAAAACGTGACCCAGTTTCCGTCACTTGCGAAGCGAGTCTGACTGGAACGCGACGGCGTATCACTCATTGTGGCGTTCGTGGAGAACACAAAAATTATAGCCGATCACATTCTATATCTGAGGCACGGAGCGAACGTATAACCCGTTTCACGCGCTTCAGTCGCTAGTTAATGACGCATACCAAAAACAGATTCCGAATACTTCCCTAATCCACAAGCGGCGACATATCGACTGTCGTTTTGTAAATGCAATTGATTTGGTATTCAGTACGAGTTCGTATGTTTCTTTCAATTTGCATAAAAGCCGTGGATGTGAAGTAGTTTCTTTTCGAATGCACCAATTGTAGGCGTTAGTTTTCAATTCAAAAATGTTTGTAGAAGAAACTGTAACTATCGCTTGACAGAGCACAAAAACAGTAAACGAATTAAACGAAGCGTTTAATCAACCTCAGTTTAGTTAATAATGAATCAAAATTACAAACTCATGTTCAAAATGGTGATGTGTAATGATTAATGAATCAGCAAAATATTTATAAATAATAATAATATTTGAAGTATTAGTAGCAATTATATATAGTTCCCACAAAGAAACTAAATATGCCGTAGCACCCAATGTAGCTCACTAATTGATTACAAATAATGCTCATGTGACACTTAAATATAGTTTCAATTCATTCATTGAATTGAATACCAGATCTTATGACTAAGACTAATTAGACATAGTTACGCTACGTCAATATCAGTCCGTCCTGTCTGAGCGCGGCGTCGTAATGTTTTTGTTGGAATTGTTGTGTGCCGACTTCAAAGGAATTTCCTGTTCTCAATCTGGAAATTGCTTAATATGCGCATACGCTTCTGCTCCTGAAACGTTTCAGTTTGGACAGCGAAACGTGTTTCATTTCAGTTCCAATCACAGAATCGATTTGCTATGATAATATTAAACGTGAATGTAATGTTTACCTACTTCGCACGTGATTGATTCCATGCAGATATGTAGATAAAATAACAAATAAATTTAACCGTTATCACATTATATTTCAAAAAGGGCTTTTATGTGAACATATACTCAGAAAATGCTATGATATTTTGCAATACCTCTACTATAATTGTATATGAACAAAACTATATTCAGTTATTTTAAACAAACAAACATATAATTATTTAAAATACGTTTTGTATTTCACGCTCGTTTACAATGTACTGACTATAACAATAATTTTATCCTACACTAGCTGACCTGGCAAACGTTGTTCTGCCATATAAATTATTTTTTTTGCTGCTCCTCTCATATTCATCTTAGCGTGATGTTATATAGCCTAAAGTCTTCCTCGATAAATGAGCTATCGAACACTGAAAGAATTTTTC
>DWUN01003570.1:0-11865 GCA_018249975.1 Passova gellias
ATAAGCATGGGGGTGTACTAAACTCCTCTGCCTACCCCTTCGGGGATTACAGGCGTGATGTTACGTTCTGGTAACTTAGATCGGTTAGATATTACAGGAACTGTAAAATTATTCAAAAAAAAGTGTAGTTCATTAGTTGGCTTGGGAGTAACTGCTTAGTATTTTTTCTTTAATTGCAGCAAAATTTCTACAAATACTTTTAGATCAGTTACAGAGTTTTTTTAAAATTTATTTTAGATATTCTTATTTGAGTTTTCGCTACTTGCTTATAATATAAGCAACCTAATAACCAATACAAAAACTCAACAACCGTTGTCCGCGGATTTGTAAACACTAATTAAAACCAATCCTGACATGCCGTTGACACATTTGAAAATTAATTACGATTGTAGGACGTTAAGTTGCTCCTTTTTTGACGCACACTGTTTTTTTATCTGTCAATTTGGGTCGTCTGTGACTGAGCTATCAGTCATTGCATGCTCGAAAAATATGACATTTGCGGTTTTTTTATTCTTTATATTCCCAAAGCGTGTACATTCAGCCAGTGTGTAATATATTTCGAATGTTAAGTTTAATTTTCAGAAAGTCAGTGAGAAAAATAAGACATACCTAATCCCAGTAAGCATGTTTGATTTGATGTCCATAATGGCCTTGTTTTCAATAACTGTTCTATACTCTAATATTTTATATCTGTACATCTATATATATGTTTCACCCATCATATACCCATCATATACTAGCTTTTACACGCGACTCTGTCCGTGTGGAATCGGTGAGAACTAATTAACTTATATCCTTCCCCAAGCCTTAGTTTTATTTCTGATATGGAATACAATTATATATATCATAGCTTCTATTCTTGTTTACTCTGTGTAACTACTTTGAGCTTTATACGAGTATACCTACATGTCAGTGGAATTTAATGATGGCAACCCCGCATTGAGAGCGGCAATCGAACCGTGAGAGATAATGAGTGGAGGGTCGGTGTCATGGACTCTTAACGAGACTGTATTTGTTCATAGACATAACAGAGTTAGAATTTTTAGCGCTAACGTAGATATCAAATCTTTGAGTGTGATTAATTGTTACATCGTAAGTGAATATAGATGAATGTATGATGATAAATACTGTTTTGAGATACTAGGCACGTTAGGACTGGTACTCTCTGTCTATGCAGTTAGCGACGCGGCGAGATGGTATAATAATTATTGTATGAAATACTAGCTTTTGTCCGCGACTTCGTCCGCGTGGAATATTGACTTTGGGTAGCATTTTAATTTCCTAGGACCATTTTATTGCAAAAGACACTATTCTACGTAAACGAACTCGCGGGAAAAAGCTAGTATAACCTATATTGATCAGTGATAATGTAGTATTCAAATGGTGAAAGAATTTTTGAAATCGGTCCAGAGGTTTTTGAGCCTATTCGTTACATACACACATACAAATATTTCCTCTTTACAATATTAGTATGAAAGTATGAATTTTTGATCCAGAATTTGATCTAGAATTTGAGTAAACATATAATTCCAGGGTTCAAAGGGAGATAATGCCATTAGACATTAAGTACGCCTTGTATCCCTTAGTTATAAGTTTTCAAGGAAGAAATAAATCAATCTTGTTAAAGTATTCTAGCGAACGCTTGTATTGTCTGCACGATAGCGTTCAGTGAACACGAAACAGGATTTGTTGCGTGCAGAAGCTCTTATTTGGGACAAGCGCACTGTTGTTACATGTACTAGAATTTGACTTCTAAACGCTTAGTTATTTATTCTCTAACGGCAGTTTCTTAGTCAAATGATCCTCCTACTTTATGGCGTATTTCTGGTTAAATATGAGAGTCTTGTATATTTATAGTATTAGCTGCGTATATGTAAATGATCTTTGCTAAAAGCTTCAACGCTTGGCAGTGGATGAACGTTTCGTGTCTACGTGATAGGTAGCCCAACTGTTAGTAAATATTACTCGAGACCACAGACTTGAGTAAAGTCTTCTAAGAACCGATCAACAATGCTAACTGGCTAACTGTTACCTGCGGCGTCGCCCGCATGGTCAAAAGACTTCTTATGTTCACACGTCACACCGTTATTGCGCCCGTGACGCCATCTATAGCGCTTAATTGATTTTTTTTTTTTTTTAAACGTGTTTTCCCGTATAGGATATTTTCTCGCGAAAAATAGCTTCTGTCACTCCGTAGTCCTTCAGCTGTCTCCATAACAAAAATCACGACGATACGTTGCTCCGTTGCAACGTGAAAAAAGGATAAACAATCTTACGGACGGATACAAGTTTCAGCAGTATCAAGATCGACATGACTCACGTTATACTATTTATATTTAATTTGACTTCCGGTAAAATGACGTACACAGTACACGTGTGTTGCTACACCAAAAAAATGCAAAGATTTTTTCAGCTCTAGGTAAAGATTGGTCATACCGATAATTGTCTATATTATCAATAATCGTTTTATCCTTTCATTTATCAGGCAGAAGTCATCTTCCCTCCGAATGGGATGGGGTAAAGTCATAGTCTGCCGGTTTGTTCTTTTGAGCGAAAATAGCGGAATAACAAGTTTAAAAATGTGTCAATCGAAATGTCATACCAAAGAACGTTATTTCAAAAATAACATTAGATTTTTTGTTTTTTTTTTTATAATTGACTTGTATCCAAAATATGTATAGCAAGCGGGGTTGAAATTCAAACCGCTAGCGGGAATGAGATAGAACAGTGATATTTTTTGATAATCTCACGCCTATAGAGCACCGAGCCAACAGAGCGTACGAAACGACTGCAATTATTTGCCTCTATTGACGCCATAATATGAGTTGCCACTGCTTGGAGGCTAAGTAGTTTGGCATTCTGCCACTGTGGTATGGTCACGGAAACGCCTTGGCATAAGCTGTATGCAAATGAAGGATACTGTTGCCAACCGAGTGGAAACAGTATTTATCGTGGTTTCGTGTGATAAGTATAATATGCCAATACCACGTTTGGAAGGAAATCGTAAAACTTTTTTGTCACTGCATCGGAAATCATTTATTGTTTATTAATTAATTCATCATTCATTCATTGATTTAGTCATTTGAATAGATACAAATAAATTTTACGGTGATGTTTATATCATTCCATGTTAACTGTAAACTGTTATAAAATATTTGGTAGTGATATTATGATATTATCTTTTCTATGTACTCGCCTTTATGAGGTCTTACTTTGAAGTTTTTCTTATTTTATAATTAAAAGAACGTTTGACGCTCTAGTAAGTTATGCATCTTTTTCCAGGTTGACATCGGACACATTTCACGCCCTAGAAAACGCAGTAGTTGCCGTTTGAACTGTTCGAGGGTAATCTCTGTAACTGACAATAATATCTCAATGATTTAAAGATGATTTTCTAAGACATAAGATTTTTTTAAATAAAAAAGGCCTAAGGTACCCGAATAATATATCTAATTATTGTAACATCAATATCGAAAATACTCGTCCTCAGGAGTTTGAATGCTTTTGTGGCCAAATTCATTAACTGTAACAAAATGATTTGACACAGTTATATTGATAGTCTTATACGATTCTGTTACCAATTCGTACAAACTATATAGTATTCATACTGGGAAATCTGCTAATCCGCATTTGACAACGTATTGAACTAGGATTAAAAAGCCTTTCTATAAAAGCTCATAATACAAATGTTTGTAATGGGTTAGAATTGAATCTTCATGTTAACGATATGTCTTCGAAGAGATGCCGAGTTATGTGGGGATTTTTACGCACTAAAACCTTTCGTAGCCTTCCTTGGCTTTATTCGCAGGAATGCAGGATCTTTAAAGGAATGGATCGGTGTCCTTTTTGCCCTGTGTTGGCTCGCCCTGGATGCGGTGTCTCATAAATGTAGTGAGAATTTAACCTACGGTCCATACCTACTCAAACTGTGAAAAATATGCAACTGTGCTGTTATGCACTTCAAATGTACCGTAATCAATCGTAACTTAAAAGTAGGCGCATCTGTTGGTTCGCAACTTATCATACTCGCTGAAATAACCCGTTGATTGGCTACTAATTGGACGCCTGTACTTACCGCGTTTGATTGCTTCAAGCAATCTCGAGCCCGTATTAATGACGGGAGGAAATGAGGGAACTGTGACCCAGTGATCTTCCATTTCACTTAATGAGCTACGGTAATCTATGCGACTCGGAGATATGCAGCCAGCGACACCATGAAGTACGATGTGAAACAGGACAACGTGATCTGGTAGTGTTTCTACGCATCTTATTTTAGTCGCATTATTACAGTCCTGGCCGAGGGCGGCTGTAATGTCCATGGGCGGCAGAAGACACTTTTGACTGTTGCCTACTCAGTTGCATCTCTATTCTTATTTAAGAACTAAACCTTTAAACCTATGCCAATATTTACTATAGAGCTGGTAACCCTATAACTGACGCCAAATGATTTTTCACATACGCCGTGTGAGTAAAAGTTCTGATTAGTTGGGTACGTAATGAAAATCTAATTGCTTAGAATCATCAACGGAATGGTTTTCAAAGCAATTAACAGCCATGCTAAATAAAATAACTGATTTTCATAAGCTTCTCCATTAATATTCGTTTAGAAATCTATTAAATAAAGCCATGTTTTTTAAGGCGATTCCAAAGTGATTAAGCAAACATTATACACAAATACAACTAAAGTACGCTTACACATGTAATGAATAATAATAAATCGGAAAACAGGTAAATTTATACCGAACCAATAATAATATTTTAATATTTATATGTTGGTAAAGTTAGTTGCCATAAGTAAAATATTGGAAATTTATTTTGTAACTTAAAAAATATGATTTAGTATTGAGCGTTAGGTAATCACAGATGACGTAATTACATAATATTATGTCGCTTATGTTTTCACAAATATGAATATGTTTAAAGAATTGATTTGAAGCGTTTAAGCTTTTCATAAATGCGTATATCAATGTTATAATTTCCCCCCCGCGAGCGTCGAAGTGAGAAATTTCACCAAAACAAAAGAAAGTGTTCGCGGGTGTTTCATGTAATTAGCGTGACGCATGCGCAACATTCATTACGTTGTTTGAAACTGGAATTTATTATCTTTACGATAATTCAATCTGTCTTAAGAACGTACCAGTTATCGGCATTTCATTTCATTAATTTAACATTTACTGTAATACATTTGTTTTTGTTAATGTTGTTTTTCATAAACCCTTAGTTACAAGAGCAGCAATTGCAAAGGGCCGCAGCCGCCCACTGACATCTGCGAGCGACATGGAATAGTTCTAGAAAGGCCCTGCTAATAAGAATATTACTTTCTTAATAATTATTTATGGTTATTAAAACCATTAAAACCATGAAACTATTAAAACCAAGAGTCTAGTTAATGTTTGTCACTAGAAAAGCAGTTTTCAAGTCTCCGTGCTACTCGAGGCTTACAAATTTTACAACTTTATAAGGTCTACAAATTTATTTTAGAAAAAAAAATATTTCTAAAATAAATTCTTAAATGAATAGATTTCTTCGGAACAGTTAATTATAAATTAAATTGACTGATTTCATAGAGTATAAATTATTTTTTTGTCGAACGACTTTGTTCGACTTTTTTTTATTCAGCCGTTCGAAATATTGGTTAGTAAACCTGACACCTCTAAAATAGACGTTAATAAATCTGACAAGTCGAAGGTACCGTTGTTGGATTAATTTATCTGTTCTAGGTCTAAGTGTTTGTTGTATTCATATTTGTCCATGACATTCACCAACAAAAAAATCCGTGTGTGGAACAGTAGGTAAGTGGAGAAATGAGATGTCGCTGAATGATATAAAAACATCAATACTAGGGTATCCTTCATATTCTATTGATTGAATAAGTTTTAGCACATAAAATACAATTTGCCAATAATAATATACCCTAAAAATTACATTTTATTAATTCCACATTGAACGGTGAAAGCGAACCTCGCGAGGGAACAAATTTTATAGTTCTCCGTAATGTTCTATATTCTTCTTATCATTATGAAAATCGACCCGTATCCAGCAGTGGAACAACAGAAATGTTTAGAAAAACAACTTAACTTAATTCGTCCCCTTTTAAATACTTTAAATATTTTAGTCCTTCGAGATACATATTCAAATTCAAATTCTTTAGGTTCTAAATAACAGTAAACAGTACATAAAGCTCCAATCAGATAAAATTACATTAACACGTGTCTTCTGCGTTACTTAGCCAACAAAATTAATAACCGGCCAGCAATATCACGTATCAGGGAAATGGGAAAGGAGCCAAAAAGTCATACGTGCATCGTAGAACCATATTAGAATTACAACCACGTGTAACATAATTATGGTTCCTGTATTGTTTTATTAAGTAGTTTTAGTAGTAGCTAAAAAGTAATGCAATTTAGTTTTTTTTTTATATCCAAGTGCTATTTGGATTTTACAAAATGTATGAACTTAACTCCCTATAGAGACATCAAACCAAGATATTAAGAACTTATGGAAAATATGTTTGTACATTAATACAGATGGCGTTATTAAGTTACACGATGTTAGGAATTCTCTTTGTGTGTGAGATCAGATTCAAAAACGACAAGATGGAAGAAATCTCGTGGTTCATGATCTGGATTTGTCCGCACCAGGAAAAAGAAACTACTGGAAAGTGAACATCATCATCTCATATGTTGAAAATGCACACACAGAATTTTTTTAAATCATAACTACACCAGAAAATATTACACAAACAAATAATGTGTTTCAGAATAACTTATTTAATTGAAATAAAAATATTGTTAAATTTAATTTTGTGAATAACAAGTTTTGTGATGATACTACTAAAAATAGTCATAAAATATTTATTTTTATATTTCAAATAAAATCAAGTAAGAATATTGTTAGGGCGTAAAATGGCCAACTTTACATACTATCTAAAACCAGAAACAGATATTCAACACTGTCACATTGAAATTATAAAAAAACGTATTGAAACATTTATTTACATTTTAAGCAAAATATTAATCAGTAACATAAAAAAGTGAACAATTTTTTTTATTATTTACAGGCCGTCTGAATGTTATCAACACAGGACTTGCTTAATTTACTACTTTTAAAAATATGGCAGAAGCGGTCCAAGTTGTCAGCGTGACAAAAATGTTTGTTTGTTAATCTCTACGATCTATTTATTATTGGAAAATGTCGTCAACAGAGCCTTCACAAAACAAAACATGGGAGCTGTCTCTTTACGAACTACATCGAACACCTCAAGAGGTGATCACTGACGCCACGGAGATAGCGGTTTCCCCGCGAAGCTTGCATAGCGAACTTATGTGTCCCATTTGCTTGGACATGCTGAAAAAGACGATGACCACTAAAGAATGCCTGCACAGGTTCTGCTCAGATTGTATTATAACAGCTTTACGTTCTGGTAACAAGGAATGTCCGACATGTCGGAAGAAATTGGTTTCTAAACGGTCGCTACGGCCGGATCCAAATTTCGATTTGCTCATATCCAAGATATATCCCAGCAGAGACGAGTATGAGGCTCATCAAGAACGCGTGCTGGCCAAGTTGAACATGTCGCATTCGCAAGCGTCCTTAGTGAACTCAATTACCGAAGGTATAAAACTGCAGTCTCAAAACAGGCCCCAGAGAGCCAGGAAGAATATGGATGATAATACTAACCCGTCCAATTCTAACGGCACTTCGGAGCCAGCGCAGAACGGGAGTAGTACCTCTGCTCCCAAAGACGGTACACCCACCGCAGGTAATCCTACACCTTCTGGCCAGTCAACGTCGAACCCAGCGTCAGTCAGAAGTACACCCTCACCGGTGCCGTCCAACATCAGCTCGGTGTCCAAGAACACAAGCACTACTAAGAGAGCTAAGTCTATTTTAACATCTGAACAAAGTGAGGAAAGTGAATCTAGCGATGGCAGGTTGGTATTTATTTTGACTTTATCTAGAGTATACTCTATAGTATTAGTATCAATGTAATAAAGAGGAAAGATTTGTTTGTCTGTATGTAAAAAATTGCCTCAAAAACTACTGGACCGATTTCAAAAATTCTTTCATCACTTCAACGCTACATTATCATTGATCAACATAGGCTATATTCATTACAGAAAAAAAGGATCCCTATTAAAACTACAATAATATAACCCAAGGTGTAAATAAAATTGCCATAAAATTATCCTAGGAAATGAAAATGCTGCTTGAAGTCAATATTCTGCTGGGACGAACTTGCGGTCAAAAGCTAGTTTATCATAATATAATAAAAATTGTGAAATAATTTGCACATAATCAACTCATACTAAGTTAGACAGAGCCTGTGCTCTGGTGACCAAGAAAATCGACAAACAAATATCTGCTTTAATGATAAAAACTATATTGCCGATTGAACAAAAACAATAAAAATAGCACGTCATGAGCAAGGAGGCAACTCGGCGTTATCTTTATGCCGCTATATAACATCCTCGACTTGTGATATTCCAGAACTGAAGGGGAAAATTCAATGGACACAGAGGGCGAGGGGGAGCCGCTGAATCCGAACGAAATTGAATTGGTATTCAAACCGCATCCCACGGAAATGACAGGGGACAACCAGCTGATGAGAGCGCTGAGAGACAACTCGGTTCGTTACATAAAGACTACGGCCAATGCTTCGGGTATGTTATTCATTTCTATTATTATCTAGGAATTATTCCAAAACAAAAGTGACTGCAGTATAATAATATTCTCATGAATACTATTTAACTTTTGATAAAGGGATATTTTTTGTTACATCATTTTGTTATTTTATACACATTATCAAGTTATTGACTTCACCTTCCACATGACTCTTTGATAATGACTGATAATTATAATTATATAATATTGTGTAATTTGAAAACTGTTTATGAATATGTAAATTAATACTTTCATTTATTATAACAAAACAAAGATACATAACAATTAAAAAATAAACATGTGTAACTAACTATACTAAATATAAAACAACAAATCCAAAATGCTGTCCTGTGGTTGGGTACCCGAGAGACTGGCTGTGTTCCATCTTTGGATAGCTCGGCTAATTCTTTGTCGATTTAATATGTAATTATTAGCTTGGTACTATTGTTACATATCCTAGAAGTAATCAATTGTATGATCTTATATTATGCATAAAACATATTCGGGCACAGTTTATACTGGCATGTCTACTTTCTTTTTTGTCTTGTAATGTCGTTATCAGTGATAAGGCATTTTGTTTGTGCGATAAACTTATTTATTATACACCTTCAATGTACTTTTTCCGAGTTCCTATTCACAAATACCGAGGAATGCTTAACAACTGCTATAATGATAATATTAAAGCTTGTTTTTTATTGGCGTTGAAAGATAATTTCCAAAAATGTATCACAATTGTATACAACATAAGAATATCTTTGTATTGTGCTGTAATATCGTTAGTGTGGTCCAGAATAATAGGCATCAGGAAAGCATCCATCCTAAGGAATAACATGACACTTAAACATTATTTCCTGTAAAATAAATGGTCTCTTAATGCCAACGATGTGAGGGGTTGTTGAAAGATTTCATACAAAGTCACACATAATTTATTTGCATGTCTGACTAATAAATATGCTATCAAACAAATATAAAAACATTCTTTATCTGTAATATTAGTAGTATTAGTATAGTAGTATTGTAAAATGATATTGTTTGTAAAGGTTTTGTATTTAACTAGCTTTTGCCTGCGACTTCGTCCGCGTGCAATAGTGACTTTGGGCAGCATTTGGAGTATTTCAAAATAAATTATAGCCTATATGTTGGCGAGGTCTAATAGCTATATAACAAAAAACTTTCATCAAAATCGGTCCAGTAGTTTCTGTGTTAAAGCCAGACAACAGACAGACAAGAATTTCTAAATGATTTTTTTTGGCTTGTGTTACTTGTACAAAGACCCCTAGAGGTGTTTTTTCCAGTTTTTATTCAATGTACAGATTTGAACTCTTCTACAGTTTTATTATATATATAGATAGATATAGATACCTTTCTTCGTAACTGTTGGGTAACATCCAGCTGCAGTGTGAGGAGGAGTTGTTCGCGGAGCAAACCTTGCTGTTCGAAGGGAAGTTTGGGGAAGAATTCAAAGAACTCTGCACTAAGGAGCCTCCGCAGCAGCACAGCGGCAGTCTGTCGTCCCTCTTCACCGAGGTCCACATTTTGAACAGCGCTCACTAAATATATCACCTTCGTCTCTGTTGGAATGTTATTGTATGCTTCCTATGGAAACAAAGAAACAGAATTGTATATGCATATTTAGTGTGTATAATACATACTTGTACTGCATTGAAGATCTTTATGTCATTTATGATCTTTTGCTATTTAATTTTATTATAAAGCTTGAGTAATTATAAATTGGACTATATTGAGTTATTGAATTTTAACTGATTAATTATTATTAAGCTGCCAATACAATAGTTATTAGTTGGCAGTGTCATTATTAACATGTTTGGATAAGATTAATTAAATCACTAAATGAAATTCAACTGGTACTTGGCCTATAAAAAGTACGTTATGGATTAGGTGTCAGTTAAGATAACTAAAAACCGCAAAATGTGATTGTTATATTCGATTACATTATTCAAATGATTATTATAAAAAACACATTGTGTAATACTGACAAAACGATTGCAGTATCATTTAATTAAAACGAGAAAATTATAAAACGTTAAAATTAGCAAAATAATTTTGTATAGTCTGAAATACTGACTTCCACCCGTTGACCGTGTAGCGGATGGCTTTGGTTAGAAGCACATACAAAAATTACATACTCAGCACAAAATGTTATAATGTCATAACGGACTAATTTCAATCATCTATTGTATATGAAAACACATATTTGCAACAAGCTCTTTCGTTACGTTTCAGAAATAATTAAAATCCTCCATGACCACGTTTTGACACGAGGCCATATTTATACTTTTCTAATACAAGAACATGATATCCTACAACGGTAGTTACGAAAATATTATGAAAACATAAATTATCGCAAACACTTACTTCTGCTTGGGAGCGGATGTCATTATCTGTAGACAATAATGTATTTAACAATTGGTAAAATTGCGCCTGATCTCCTGCCATGTTGAACCTCTTCAAAAAGGCTCACTTTTTTTTCCTAAAATTTTATGCGGCCGGCTATTGTTCTATAGTGTTGCCAGTTTGATCACTTATAATATTCTAGAATTACCGATTTTAATACTATCGATCTTCCGTTTCTTGATTCAAATGATTGCATAGTTGTTAACTATTAATTAAAATTGAAAAGAAAAAGACTGAGACATTTGAAGTTCACTTTTTGCAAAAAAACATTGCATTACACAGTGATACAAAACTTTAAAGCAATGTTAAATGCCAAATTCTATTCTAGATAACATGAATATTTACTAATTTATTACGATAGTCGTTCAAATAAACAGTTAAAATTAGGAATTTGTCATTGTTTGATATTACGGTCAGCAAAATAGAATGAAGGGCTGCCCCTATAAAAAAAATTAGGCATTGGTCCATCGGATAATAAATTGTAAATAACTGAAATATGCAATTTTAATGTTCAGTCAGATAAGCATATCACACGTATACGCATTGAGATTTTAATAGTTATAATGAAGAAAATAAATATGATTATATGAATTTATATAATAAAAAAACATTAACAAAGTTAAATTTTACACAAGTGGTTCGCAGTAAAGTGTCAATAAATCATCAGACAGTGACAGATGACAATGACAGTAGTCAGAAAGAATGAAGTGATATTGAATAGTGATACTTTCAACATTATTTTTTAGGTTACATTAGATACAAATTACAATCAGAGAGCGAGGAAAT
>DWUN01003571.1:0-11862 GCA_018249975.1 Passova gellias
AACTGGTGAAATGTGGGGGTGTACTACACTCCTCTGCCTACCCCTTCGGGGATTACAGGCGTGATGTTACGTTATAAACAGCTCTTATACATATAGTCAAATTGACATGAGTCCCGGTACCAAAATACAATTACGTTTGATGTAGCTGTAAAAGTTATTATTTATGTTCTTTTAATATTTGAAAGACATTTATTTTATCCTCAAATCGAATAGAAAGGTTGTGGAATAAATATAGAGATCCGAGGAATTCCATACGAGGTACATGCATATGCCTAAATTCCCCATCTACGAGAGCTACGAAGTGCATATTGAAATGTCGTAGCGAAACAACCACTAATTAGTATTCAGTACTATTTATTACTGTTCACAGGCATAATTTTGTTATATAGCTTTAGTTTTTTAGTTTGTGAACCGTTACATGCTTAGCAGCTATATGAAAATAGTAAAACTAAATTACTAAAAAGATAATACATAAAGATAACCTAAGCTAATAACAAATCCATGTTTAATGCAGCTTAATATTGGCGAGATAATAAAACTGAAATAATGACGGAGAAGAGTATCTAAATAATGAAATTAAAATGACAATTATAACGGATAAAAGAGTCCGGCAACCCTAGCTATCACACAAAGTGAGTTTGTGGTGAGCAGTCGACACCTAGAGGCGCCCACAACGGTTACCAGTGCTATATAATATATTTATCAATTAATAGCGCTTAGCCACACGAATGTAAATAAGATAAACATAGTATTTTTGGGTTCAAATTTTTCGTTAGCTTTCACAATTTATGTCATAACGCATAAAGCAATATTCTCCTTCCTTTTAAATTGCCACAATTATATTTATAGCTAGGTTTTGCCCTATATTTTCAAAAACCAATAGATGTATTATTTGATTTTATTAACCAAATCTAAAATTTTCAGAGCATAACTTCTTACAATCTCTTTGCCCCTATTTTACCCCCTTAGGGGTCATTCTCCTTCTTAGTGCTCACTATATATAATCTGTACGCAAAATTTCAGTATTTTAAGTTCAGCCGTTTGGCCTGTGCGTTTATGTCTGGGTTAATCGGTCCATCAGTGACCTTTCTTTTTTATAATTATAAATATATAGATCTGGAATCAAATTTGCTTCTAGCGTTTTTTGGCAAATTCTGTAAAGACATATTTATGTGTATTTATGCATAGATATAGACGTAGACATATTTATGCGTAGCGCACTAAAAATAGACAGCCGATCACTAAACGTTCTTATCAAACGATACTTACAAATGACGTGCATTTAAATTTTAAGAAGCTTTGGACTCATGATGTATGGAAGAATTGGCGGCTGTACTGTAAATAAATTCTATTACACTGGTATATTAAAAAGGTTTTATTAGTCATATTACAATAACCATTTTTTTACTTGCTATGTAACATAACTTATATTTTTTATGTAAACAATTTTAATTTACACTAGAACTACAGGTTACCCAGAAATTTAAGTTTTAACCTCGTTGTCGATGTATGTGTAAATGAATATGGATGCTTCATCTCTCCTTTTAAAAATGGTTTGAGCAAGTTTATACATATAAAGGTGTAACTGACCTGCACTACAGAATTACTTACGTATAAAAATCGATAACAACGACTCGAGTGTATGCTCAACTATAAAATTGGAGTCGAAAGAGTGCATTGAACGGACATTCGCTTACCTGTGACCTCTCGGATTCCTGACAGATCAATTTTTATCTACAATGTATCACGTGCAGTACAATGCTTCTGTCATACATCCAATATAAATAACGCTGCTATACTTCGGAACCTAACTCTCTCTTAGTAACGTTATCCACATTATACTTACCTATAGACTTTTAAACTTTATGTAGAAACAAATAACATGAGAATAATAAAGTTTCATTCAAAATACATATATGCAAAACAAACATATCGTATATCAATATGGCATTTAGTTTCAGAATTGTCTGAAAACAGAATAAAATTCCCCTGAATAAAGTACAACGAGATAAAGCATAGCAGTCAGTGTAATCTTACTTGAGGTATCTAGAGCTATGGGTTATATACTATAACTAGTTTAGCGTTTAGGTAGTGCCTGTCTAACAGAAGCCACTGACCGCCGTCGCAAAACGTCAATTGGGAGAGCCGACGGTACACTTGACCTCACAAACTCTTGAATTATCTGTGTCATTACCTATCGTCTGCCTTTCGTTGTACAATCGTTGCTAAGGGGTAGGTATTAGGTTTATATCTGTGCACATCAACTTCAACTACGTAACAAGGCGTTCGCGGAACTGTTCCGTAAAATACGGTTCTTACTCGACGTGCATCTTTCATTGATTTGGTCGTTCGTTTGTTTGTACTGTAAAAATTTATTTTTTTACACATCTTTATCATCCACGGATTCCTACTACTACCTAATCCTACATTACTACGGATTACTACTTCCTAGTTACTTTAAGAAAATTTCGTTTCAATTAGTAATTCATTAATATTTCTAGAAAAAAGGCGATTGCGAAACTTCTGTATATATAGAATATACAATAAGTACAGCACTAAGACGGTCCCATTTTAATTTTAACATTTGACTTGGAGTAGGCCACATTACAGAACTCCTCAAACGATAAACAGTACAATTTTGTTGATTGAATTATTTTTGAAAATTATAACAATCACAGACTGATCTTTCTCGAATTTTCACGAATTACAAAATATTACTGCCATATTCTTTAATAACGCGATGCCAATACCTAAATTACGTCGGTATATCGACCGAGAACAGAACATTGTATTTGTTGACTAAAGCAATAAGTAGCAAGGCTGCAGATCGAGACGAGAGATTCATGTAATTATCCAATCGAGTGCACAAGCACCGGGCCGAGTGGCGGCGCGGAGAGAGACGCGGTGACAAGCGCACGCGTCTCGCATGTGACCGATTCATTGCAGAGACATTACAGTACTCGGCTGCTCACACTCTTCGCACAACAATACCACACTACTACCGTTCAAACGATGGACATTCATCAACAATAGTGGAATTGGGGTCAACATTTAACACAAACTGCAAGTTTTCCACCGACCCAATGACTCTCACAATTACAAAATACTTATTCAATATTCAATTAAACTGTCGAGTGTTGTTATGAAATAAGAAACATGCTATCGAAGTTAACGAAATTTTGATCGTGACCAGAAAAGCCCGAAATTGTCATTATGCACAAAGTGGTAACTTTAAACTCCAGTTTCTACCGAAATATACGTCACTGCCATCAGACTGCTGACGGAGAACCCATTTTTAGTGACTACCAACTACCACGAAGCTGAAACTAGACTCATCTGTAGATAAAATCCGGATTTTAATCGTGCTATGCGGCGACGGTTGGAATGAGGAAGGTTTATTTCTTGGAACCCACATACTTCAAATAAAGTAAAAGGCTTTTTAAGCACATTGCTTACCCTAAGGTCGTCTCTAACTGTTGTGATTATTTTACAACGTGATCTTATATATTTCTTGAAGTCTCTTGTTTGGAATTAGGACCTCTCTTGAAACCGTCCATAATTGTCTATGTTATATATAATAATAATAACTGGGGACAATTCACCACACGGCTATCCGATTCCATATTAGGCACTTGTATGCCTATATATAAAAATATATCTTTTCAATCTACTGTGGCCTACGACATTTTAATAACATAAAAATATACATATGGACATAAAAATATCTTCACTGTACTGTACAGAACAAAAAATTGAAAATGGAAAACTAAAAATATCTTAAATTGTTTCATTAACTAAGTGCTTACATGACAAGTGAGTTTTATGACAAGAGCATGTAGAAGATAATTGTGATGGAACTGTCCTTTCTTTTATTTTCATTTAGTTTCCTAAACTTAACAAATAAAATGTACGTCAGAAACTTAAAAATATAAATTCAGATGTATATCAATTATAATTATATCTGATTCCTAATTTTAAAATTGGTGGTAGATAATCCAAACAAAACAGAATACTTTACTTTACTATAATTCCTAAAGGCTTATACTCCTCCAAAGCAAAGGTAATTGGCGCTCAAATGTTATACAATTTGACCAATATATGTATATCAATTGTATGTAAATAATTATTTTATTTATAGTAATATATTTTCATAAATCCAAAGTCGCGTAGTTTGCCTCCTAAAGTCATTTGTATGAGAAACAACAGTACTTCTAGTTAAGCGCCTGCGCCGTTAGATCACAATTTAATATTTTACGATACTGATTTATATAGATATAGACTTTCCAAACTTATTGTTTTGGGTCTTTTTTTTAGGGGCGCTATTATTATTTAAGTAGTGTAAATGATAAAGATAAAAACTTGGTGCGTTGTCCCAGCTTTAGGGTCACGCGATAGACGGGTATGTAGACTCGGGCTTAGTGCTGCGCTTGCGGCATGTTTACGACCACTATTTTTATACACATGTCTTTGTTCCCTATCCTAGTCCTCGCCCGAGCGCTCATGCCTAGTGCATGCATACTCATAATTGCACGTGTGTTTGCTTGAAAGACAATTTGTTAACATATTTCTGATTTGAAGCTACACTTGTAGACATAATTTTTATTGCTTACATTTTTGATCCAGTTAACAATATTAGAATTCCTATAAATCACATAGTACCTACCTACCTAAATAATTTTAATCTAAAATAGATACTGACCAGAAAATAATTGTTACCTATTATATGTACTTATATATTATCATCGCATTTATCTTGTATGTGCTTATTATAATTTTACCTGTTTGAAATATAAATGACCTTCCACTTAACTATACGCAATCGGCAATCGCTAGCTCACAAGCCACTACACATTAATTGGTTAACGTTCATCTGCGCAATAGTAGTAATATCTGCACCATAACAACAATATGTAACTGCACCCACCCTACACTATTCTTAGAATGCCACTTAAGGAAAGGAAGGAGCTGATTTGCATTTTTATGAATGAGGAAGGTGAAGTCATCTGCATATAACTCACTGTATAACTGAAGCACTTATCATTATTTACAACTAGATTATGGATGGTAATGCAACCGTTATTTTAAATTAATAATATATATATATATATATATATATGTAGATGCTGAATTATGTATTAAGCGAAACATAAGACTAATGATTGAAAGTATATCTAGTTTTAAAATTTGTGTGCAATATGTAATCTGAAGTACACAGATTTTTTTATTACTTAGCATGGCACACATTCAGACGAGCCACCTGATATATTTGAAACATCCGGGGAGTCGCTAATGCGTTGCTGGCTTTGGCTTGTACAATGGTATACCTGAAATAATTGATTTCTGAAATGATTGAAATGAAAGTCTGAAGTTGATAACTGAATTTAAGGACTCATTGCCAGTTATAGTAATGAAGAATGACGTGGAACCTGCTCGAGCAACTACTATTGTACTTTATTTTATATACGAGTATTCCACTTTGTTTAACTTAAACTTGATTGTTATGTGCTCTTAAAAATGTTTTAACAAAGTCATGTCACATTAAATAAACATACGTTATTATGTCTTACAAATATTTATAGTGTTGAACAATGAGTTTGTAATTCGACAATGGGTTTTCCATCAACTTCATATTTCTCATCTTTATCGTAAATACTATCGGTGCTAACAAAATTTAAGGAAAAATTTATAAGTGTAAGGAAATTTCGGTGAGAATTTTTCCGTATCGCATTTTGTATATTTAGTAGACACTTACCATATTACGGAAAAACAATTCATTGAATTTGTGAAACATGCATTTCATCCCGAAAGTGATACACTTAGGAAATGAAAAGTGCACTACTCTACATAGCCCACAATATAGTTGCTGGGCGGTGCCGGTGTCATGTTACATCTACCCTTCGCTATAAAAGCGTAAAACGAGTCGAGTTACGAACATTCGAGGCTCGGATAACATAAACAGAAGTCTAAGATTAGATACGTTTGATATATTCTAGTAAAGTTGTAAATATATTTAAATTAAAATACTTAAGCAACTAAATAACGGTGACTCTTTATTACCAGCGTTGCAATAGTTGTTTCCTTGCATGTTAGTACGTATCAGTTAAATGGACGGGCTGACTAAGGTTCTACCCTTGTTTTGTTCTTACATTGTCAATATATTAAATACGTATTTTCCAGCATCGAACATGTTCGTAAAAAAGGCGTTGCAACTAGCTATTCTGGCAGTGTCGTTGATCTGGGATTCAAGAACGGACGCCGCTTCGACCTCTGTTAAACTTTGCGGACGAAAATTGGGAGAGATAATGAGCCAAGTGTGCCACGTTTATAATAGTCCTCCATGGGACGTTCCTACAGGTTAGACCTAACGTTGTTTACTTTTTAATACATTCGTTTTGATAACATTTGGCAGAAGACGTATTTCAGACCTAAATGATAAGAGACTGTGAAAATAAGAAAATTTTAGTAACTGCAAAAAGAATGCATTTATTAATCACGAAGCTAAATCGTATGTTCAAGTATGTAGGTATAATAAAATATCATAGCTTGAACTTCGGCATGTGGAGGTTGCAGACCATTATAGAGATAATAATTGTAGCGATAGCAGGTTAATTGGTTTTATTTATAGACCTACAGGCGAAGAGCGTAACGACTTCATACAATTGTAAACGAAAATTGTCTTACACAATTTTTTTTCTCGATTGAGTACTTCAACGCCTGCTATCTACGTTTTTAATAACTCTCTATTCTAATATCACAAAAATATTACGCGACTAGTGGGTCAATAATATCCGGTTGGAGACAACGTTATCAATATAATAACTGCGAATAAAGGTCGTTATCATATAATTGCAAGTTTTGTTGACAAAACAATGGAACAAAATAACTTTATTTTTATAGTCCCCCACTAATTTAATACCTACCTTATTATTTTATGAAATAGGTAAATTGTTTTACTCACTTTTTTATTAGTACACACTTGCTGCTGAATCTAAGTACTTATATATTAGATTTTACAAGTTATTTTAACCCAATTTAGTCTGTGATCGTTTTCTTTAACCAACTTTCCGAATTTATGGCTTTCACTTTAATTCCATATCGTATTAAATATGTATTCCCTTTATTATTATTCAGTAAGAAGTTACAGAGATACTAAGCAATGTTTAATGTTAGGCACGCGTTTTTATCGTTGCTTCAACCGACCTCTTGAATGTTTACATCTAATAATCACAGGAAAAACAAGTGCCTTCTTATTCACCCTCTTATTTAATAATGACCCCACATTATCGTTTCATCACGAACTGATTCCGTGACGACTACGTAACATTAATAAGCCAAGGTCGTTGCTAGAGCGCACTCCAAATAGGTCTAATCAATTTAATGGAGCGCGATTTGCGGATAAAAATAAATATTAACAAGTACTTAGTGTATAATATAGTATAGTATAATTTGTGTTTCCATACTTTTGAAATATGATTATTACTTATAGTTAGTAATGGAGCTTGTTTTGTTGCTTCTATGTACTCTATGATCAGCATACCCTTCGGTGGGCTATTGTTAAAGTTGTAGTACCTTCGTTTCAGGCCCTAAATAGCATAAAGTGTATTATACTCGTACATTACTACATAGTATAAAACGAACTCGCTTTTCGCTGTCTGTCCCTATGTATGCTTAGATCTTTAAAACTACGTATCGGATTTTTATGCGGTTTCTTTAATAGATAGAGTGATTCAAATGAAAGTTTATATGTATAATAACATCCATTATATAGTAGAGAAATACAGTTATTTTTGAGATTTCCAATGTGATGTCGTAAAAAATTAATTTTTTTGCGGCGGGGACGGGGCGATGTCGCGGGCAAAACCTAGTAGACGATAAATTATATAAATTATATAAATATAAATTACATTAGACCTTTAAAAGAAAGACTTTTAATATAGACTTTTATGAACTTCAGTGGTCGAGCAGCCTGCAGCGATAGTGCGACGGAGGCGACATATCGGAATCGCTGACGAGTGTTGCACCTACGGCTGCACTTTGGAACAGCTTACTGAATATTGCGCAATCAGTGCTATGTGAGTTTATTAAACCTTTATACAAATAAATCATTCAAAGTGTAATACAGTAATTAACATACTACCGTTTTACAAATATTTTTGTGATAGATATTTCGAGCTTGAACAGTGACCACCTTTAAAAATACATCTTTATTCGACCCTTGTACACATTATAAAAGTATGCTGACTACCCTTGCTAAAATTTTACTCGATTACAGATCAGAGTCACCGTTGGATTCGATGGAAGCTCACATGATAGCAGACCGGTCCGCGGAGGCTTCGGCACCATCATCGCCGGCGATCGTGGGGCGTGCGGGCGCAATGAGAGAAGACGCGGCGCGGCGCGAGGTGGGGCGCGGCAGTCGCGGGTACGGGCGTGCACGAGCTCGGGGCCGCCGGTGCTGGTGCCGGCGCAAGCGGCGCTCGGGCCGGCGGCGATCCTCCCTCATGGGTAACACGGTGTGTCTCATCTACGCCGCTCACTTGTTCTCTAACACATTAAATCGAGTAAACCTAGGCCGACCATTATGTTATGAATCTTCTAATTTTATAAACTGTACCGTATTTCATATTTTTCAGTATATTTTGTATTATACAATCATAGTAATTACTTGGCTGGACCCCAAGAAAATTCTTGTTGTAATATGTTTGTCAACATATTTTTCTCTGTTTCAAATTCCATGATATTGAAGCCTACCCGGGTTCTAGCATTGAGTGAGCCTTTAACTACATTTTGTACAACAGTGAAGAATAACATCGTCAGGAAACCTGCACTCCTTAGTTTTTAGAGCTGACGGCCCACGCGTGTCTGGGCAGTGTGGGAGACTATGGCCTTTAAACTTTCCGCGATGAATTGAGACCTCAGTCCAACATTGAAATAATAAAGGATTGTTTTTTTTTTAATTATATGGATATTATAATTTAAATTATCTCCATAATAATATATTAAATAGAGAACAAGAAAGCGGTAACTAACATCCATACTAATGCTTTTCGCATGTTCACTAACTGTGTCATGTAACAATTTCCATTCTTTCATAAAATATGAGAGAACAGCATGGTGTTCTCGGATATGGTTCATTAGGTTCGATGAGTCTAATTTTATTTTTGCCATGGATCAAATTAGTCTTATCTTATATCTGCGTTTGTAAAGTGCTTACGTACTCTAAATAAAGAAATATCTAAAATTATTTAAAAACTGCATGATTATCCAATAATAGCGGCAGGTGATTGTGATGTATGATTCACAATATTTTAAGTGCTTTTGCATGTGGGTGGACTCAGGAAGTTTTTAATAAGAGACTTTTTATGAATAATACGCATCAACTTACCGAAAGTATCGGAATAATTACATCTAATTTCAACAGAATCTCTATCGTGGTAATGACACTTCAACAACACAGTAGTAGGTGGTAATACACAATACAGTTACCTTACGGAATCGCATGTAAGATACATCGTGATATTTTCAACATATAAATATAATCGTGGATTGCAACAACTGATTTCGATAGAAGTGAAGCTAAATCATATCTGAAAAAAAACATTTTTAAATACAGTCGTTTTAAATGGGTGAATCATTAAGCGATATGTTCTGCAGAAGAACCAACAATGTCTCTGAATTTGTATTTTTTTACAATGGCAATTATGAGAACATTAAATTCAAAGTTACTTTGAACCCCGTTTTTTTACAGGACATCTTAAAAAATGCCGCGCGCGCTGCTCCCGTGGTGGGCACGGTGTCACCTCTGCTAACATGGGGCCGGACACTCAACACTGATCTTCCGTCCATGGAACGCGACCGATACGCCTATGTAGCCGTTTACACGTAACGTTGTATAACACCACACTTACTGAAGCAAGCCGCAAACAGTGAGAGACGTTACTGTTGAAACGACTTTTGAAACATGTTCAAATGCTGTTAATGCATATTGGCATATCACTTAAGAAAAATTGATATGTTATTTTAAGTATCACTTGGAGTAACCTCTTGCAAATTTAATATTTTTCACTGGTAAATAAATAATACAGGTTGCATTATTTCCGACTTAATTTTTGTACGAACTGTGTTAACTTTGCATTAGTAGGTATGTTAAAACCTGGCCATCGAAACCTGCCTTCGTCTGCATTTCGCTTGCTACAGCATAGATAAGTAAGAATAATAGTTTGGTCGGTTCATTAATGTCAATTTAAATAGCACCCAATCAGCTATGATAATCATAACATTCAAATAAGTCGTTAAATGTGGTCGTAAATTTTGACAATAAGGACCAATGTCTTAACATTGGGTCTTAGGAACCTCTACCTGTTGGTAGTTTTGTCCAATGTTTGTTTTTCTGTGTTACTTTAATAAATATTTAGACAATTACAAAGATCATAAATGAACATTTATCTTTGCGAGTTTTATATTGAAATAGAACATAGGTATTATAAATATGAAATTTAGAACTTATTACAGTTTATTTTGTTACTACAGTATACAATCTTTCGTAATGTATATTATCATAACTATGCTAAATTAAGAATCGCTAGTGTAATGTATTAAAGCTCCATCATATTTGCAAGATGTAGTTGTAACAGTAAAGCACAATTCGCTGACGTGCGCATTTATAAAACATCGATTGTTCCATAATAGTTAAAAAAATAGAAAAAAAGTTAATGTCTAAGTTAGCTAAATCATCTACCAAATAAGATATAAAGATCTCTAAAGCATCTGTGATAATTTCAATTGATATGAATAAAACTAACTTATAATCTTTTACTAACAACCCTCCTAGATTAATGTTTCCTTACCGTGTTTGTAATTTGTATATGTGTTTGAGATATTGTTAAAGAGTAAAAGCAAGCGACTGATTAAATGGATGCTGCATCAAAGTTGTCGTTTTATTATTATTATTAGATCCCACCGCGCCACATCTTCTTTTACGTTCAGGACTTTCTTCATACATAGGATTTTGGAAATACTAGACTTCCCCATCTGTCAATATCTGAACTATTTGGTCAATATAGGAAAGTCTTGGTCCTACAATGAAACTAAATTTGACTAATTATATTAGCAACAATTACTTTATTGCTTCAAAACATAAACATTATACATTATTATATAAATGACAAATATGTTATATAACAGTAAAAAACAACACAAAGTTGAAACCAATTTATTGTGTATTTCAATCCTATTTGAGGTTAGTATCATTTAGGTGAGTATCGTGGGTCAGGAACATGCAACAGACAATTTGCTTTGTATTTATAAAAAGGACAAAATTAATTTTTTCATAATGTCATCTAATGTTACCTAAGCCACACTGCCTATAATAGGTACAGTAATGTAAGTGTTTTCAATGCGACTGGAAGTTAACTTGGTTTATGTACAATAACACTAATGGGTTTAAAGAATTAACTATTGAAAATTACAATAAAAATATCAACTATTATATCCCCTTGAGTAACATAAATGGTCTTACAATGACGGATAGCAGGTTTTTATATTTTGTTGTTGTTAATTGAGGGAGAGCAAAGAAGCAATTCTGATGGTTCAACTATAGGTCTTGGGCAATAATGCTCTGACCAGTCTTCAAGAAAGTTGCTCTATTTATAATACAGGTCTCTTATGAATATACATCTATACTAATAATATAAAGCTGAAGAGTTTGTTTGATTGTTTGGTTGTTTGATTGTTTGAACTCGCTAATCTCAGGAAATATTGGTCCGATTTGAAAAATTCTTTCAGAGTTCGATAGCTCATTTATCGAGGAAGGCTTTAGGCTATATAACATCACGCTAAGATGAATAGGAGAGGAGCAGCAAT
>DWUN01003572.1:0-11860 GCA_018249975.1 Passova gellias
TATGTGCCTATACGCCACACTTCCTTGCGTCAATAAATCCATTACGTTATTATTATTATCACTGAAATACTATTGGCCGCGTGGACCAATATTTACAGACATTGGCTGAAAAACCGGAGGTCGTGGGTTTGATTCCCACCGGAACAAACATTTCTGTGATGACCGCATTTGTTTGTTCTTATTCTAATCGTAATAAAAAGATCGATGTAGATGTTTATCATGTATATGTTTATCAGCTGTCCGGTTACTATACCATACACAGACATATATATATATATATATATATATGTAATTGTAATCTAAATACATTGAGCTATATTGGTGTAAGGTGTAAGTTAGAATATGATAAAATTTCAAAATCCGTACCAAAATATTCTTTGTCATTTTCGCTACATTTTTTCGTTTTAGTTTTCCTTGTTTGTGGAATTCCTTTTTTGCACTGGCTTTCGTGACTGAAATTACAAGCGTTACGTGGTTAGAATTACCAAATTTCAATTGATATTAGTTGTAACATACATATTTGAAATATACAATTTAGACAAAAATACATATTTTCTTCGGAAGGAACATCACTTGTATAGTAGTTTTCTTGGACACTAACTACACCACACGTCATGTTTGCCATTTCATTTATGCAAAAATATTGGTTTAAACACTGATACATTTATATGTATTGAAAACAATTTTAATACAAGCGGTATTAAAAACGGTTAGAAATTGTGACTGGCATAAAAAAAAAACCAACCAGAAAAACCGTGCGGGACAGAGAGGAGGCATTTGCGCAGAAGTGGGTAATTAATTACAAGAGCCGCAGTCGACTAATAAAAAAAGAATAGATTTTTTAGTCAACCCACAGGAGCAACGGGCCGGACTTCTTTGAATGTTACTGCATCTGTTACTAATGCTTCAGGAACGAGTTGGTAGTTACAACGTCTCATACCTTATGTCTACCCATCCGACCCTTCAAATAGGAGTATCACAATGAACACCTTGCGTTATATATACTGTATTAGGAAAATCAGTATTAAACAATTATTTACCGATGACATATTTCCAAGCTATCTCGTATTTTAAATGCAGATCTTTTTTTATCTAAAGCCTTAAAGCTATTTGATTTCTGTAAGAAAAATTATGCAATAAACATATCGTAAAATGTAAATGCTCGAGTTTAAAAACAAATGTTGTTAAATTATGTTATTCGCTCACGTTATCTTGTTTTTGGTTTACTCTCGATAACATTAGAAAGTTTTCCACAGAATTGTCATCATTGTAGTGTTCCTCGTTGCTTTTTAAATTTAACATTCTACGATTTGATTTCAAAGTTTTCCTTACGGTTAAATCTGTATTTAATTTATCTTGATGAAATAGAACACGATACCGTTCGTTGTCACCATCAATATTGATTGTAACCTCGGACGCATCATTTTTCGGTTTCGCTTCAGTTCTCCTTGCAAAGTTTTTACTCTCAGAGGACGTAAGTATTTGTTGCGTGTAATTGTCTACAATAGCTTTTTTGATTTTCTTATTATTCGTTTTTGTTTCTTTTATTCCTCCTTTGCAATTTTTGAGCGGATCCGCATTTGAAGTAACAACAGAATTTAATGTAATTGGGTGTCGACTTGACTTATTTTTTTTGAAAACTGCTTTCGTAGCATTAAGGTTGGATTGACGTTCAGGACTCTGCCTTGTTAATATTTTTTTATTTTTCCAACCTATGCAACTATTTTCCGTCTGTACTTTATCATTTATTTTAATGTTAGGAGAAGGTGATTTACTTCTCGGTGATCTAGTCACGCTTCGTTTAATGTTAGTAGTGGATTTTTTGGTTTTCTGACTGTCGAGCAAAGATTGAGGATTAATTTTGCTAATTTCGTTAGTACCCTTAGAACACTTAGGTAATTCTCGCACTTCATTAATTTGGATAATATCGCTTAAACACATTGCGTCTTTACTAGTATCCTTTCTTGGATATACTGATATGACAATTAAAGGACTTTTTATATCTTTTGATTGACCTAAGTTACAATTACTAAAACTTGTTGCAACATCTAGGTCATTTCGACAATTGCATTGAATATTTTTGTTACTCTTTATTGAATTATTTAACAAATCGCTTGGAAAGCTTATCGACATATTTACTTGGGTGGATTTTGTTGTTTTACTGTAATTGTAAAATATTTATTATTATAATAAGCTCATTAAATTGAATACGTGGTGCTATTACTTAGCTACGGTGGCATTACTTAAACATCAATAAAATAATTACAAATTCGTCATATTTATCTTCTTCTTTATACCTATATATGGCTATCTTTTCCACAAGTATCTACTTATTGATCTAATTAAAATACCATGAAATTATTATTTTAATGAAGCTTACATACTTATTTTTATTACTGTATTCAAATCTTTCCTTTGTTACGAAACCTTTGTTATCTTGTATTAAATAAGTTTCAACTGTAAAAAAAACCAATAATATTTTATGAAATACTGAATTAATCTTATGATCAGTTAATTTCTTTGAATAATTTATCATACTTGGTTTGTTGTCAACTGTTGCACCACAGTTTAGAATATACTCGTCAGCTTCATTTATTCCGAGACGCCCAACTATTGTCAAGCGATTTTTTCGTGAATTCATGTCATCTAATACTTTGTTAGTTACAGCATAGTTACATGTACATCCCTGTTCTTCTGTTTCGTTATTTTTTCTGTTGCTTCTCGGCGAACTCGGCATCTCTTTATCAATCCGATTCCATTTATCTTTTCTACCTTTATTGTTCATGTTTAAGGAGTTCAATACACGCTTTGTGTGAGTTATGCGATTTAAAGATAATTTGTCATGCTTAATATATGTCTTCTTGGGGTACAGAAATCGACACTGTTCGTTTCTCTTATAGCGTCAAATGCTTTTGTATTATCTGCCTTACAGGAATTTTTATTGTTTACATATATATACGTGCTTGAAATAGTTTCCTGTATCTCCTTCACACTATGGTTACGGTTGAGAGGAGCTTTGTAAGGTTGCAATTTGGTTGTTATTGGCGAGATTGTTATTTTGATCACGGAATTTTCATTAAAATCTTTTCGCGTAAAATTGCGTTTTATTATTTGTCGCTTGAGATTGAAACTTGAAATTCGTTCAATATGAAACTGAAACGTGTGAAAATTGTGAAGCCGTTATAAATTGTCTGAAAACATTATAAAACTCTGCGTGAAATTTCAATTTTAAAATATCTGTAAAGAATATTTGTACCTTCTCTAATAATAACGGTGGGGATATATGGACGTTACTTTCCACAGTTTGAGACGTCCTATTACTGGGCTTGGCGAGTTTATTACTTAAACCTGATGCTCTTTTAACATAAGACGTGCTGTTATGTATCTTTGGATAATCATTTGATGTGACCTCTTCTGTTTTCTTCTCAGTAGGTATCGAACAATCCAATGTATCTAAAGAAAAAAAAAATTAAATAAATCAAAAATAATTAAACAAATATAACTAAATTAAATCCAAATTTGCTTGGTTATGAAAGTGCGCACCGCAATACATCTCACTTCATTTTTGATTTATTTGTTTCAAGTTAATGTTTTTAAAACACGCAATGGTACATTGCACTGTCATAATTGTCAAAAATTTTGTCATGCGTATGAGATTCTAATAGTTTTATTATATTCCAAAATATATATAAAAGTAGGAATTGTAAGTACCGTGTGACCATATTGTATTATCGTTATGGAAAATTTATAATACATTTTTTTTATAATAATTACCTTATTGAAGGTCCCCACAAGTATGCTACATGTTCATATGAAACCTTCGTAAAAGCACGGAAGTGACGGTAAGGAGGTTACATCGAAATCGGAATATTTATTTGTAGAAACACAATTTATAATTACAAGCCAAATTTCGTACCGTATGTCTTAAACATTTACTTACGTAGCAAAAAAGAGAACATATCCTGTGATACAGAATAGTATATTACTTATTATTGTACAATTTTTGTTTTAGAATGTGTCTGTGAACAATCATCGTTCCATAGATATTTTACAATATTGGGGAAATAATGAGAAAGTATCGTGACATTTTATTAACATGTCTAAATATGTAGTTTAATAATATACCGTTTAAATATGCCGCTAAATTTAGAAGATCGTTTAATAACACAAATGGTTATACCAGTTTCGAATGAAACTTATTTTAATACGAAATGGAAGCCGGAAGACATGCCTCTATGTGCTTACGACATGTTGTACCATCCACCTGATTATAATCCCAAATCGGCCAGATCTGACCGACAAGAACCAAAAATTATTCGAAGAAATATATGGGAGCAAGTGAGAACAGAAAATATATAATGAGTCGTATAATTATTCTATCACGATATGGCTAGTACTTATAGCATTAATTTTATAATAATTATTTATTGCAAAATATGTACTTTCCCGAATCATTGACGTCTGGGAATTCCTACAAGGAGTATTATTAAATATTTTTTATGTACTTAACCTAATATTATGAACAGACGTTACCTTACATTTATTAACACTAAAAAGAATTACTACCGCAATGATAGCGATATGATATCCAATAGGACACATACTGATCGCTCAATGACTAAGAATTCAGTCTCCTGTTCTAAGGCTCTCGGGTTTGATTCCTGGCTTGGTTCTTTGAATTTGCATAATTCTGTGCGTTTTTAGGATTAAATATTGTTAATAGCACCTTATAATTCTCCATTATCCGACTCGTTCTTTGAGGATACTTATGTCCAAAAGTGGATCGAACATAATAATCAATCTAAAATTTTAGATTGCGACATTATAGATGCTAAGAAATAAATAATACTTACAGGAACTTCGTAAAGGAATACCGTCAACGACACATTTTCAGCTGGGGCGACCCACAAGGAAAATTGCAGATGTGCCGACCAAACAGTTTGTTAGAATACAAGGTAATAAAGTGATGGTGAAAATACTTAATAGTTTTCCCACGTTTTGTTTCCACGGCTAAATACCTAAATCGATTTCGATTAAATATAGCTGTACTAAGCTGAATCGTGGGTATGAATGTATGCTACTGATTTTTAAAAAACTAAGGCTCGAATGTGACATAAGCGATGAGAATTGGTTGGGAAATGTTTAAATTCGTGCTCAAAGTCGCGGTTACAGATCCTGTGCCTATGCATTTAAGATTTTATGCGCAAACTCATTGAAAAACCGGGTAACCTCGCCTGATAAATAATTGTACTTATATTTTTTATTGATTGCAGTTAAAAATGAAAACCCACATATGCGCATCCACAACGTACAGGAATGGGCCGTTCTTATCAACGAGGGAAAACCAAGCTTGTGCGATTAATCAATTAGAAGTTCGTCAACATTTAAAATCATTTGTTTAATACTTGATCCAGTCACAATACAACAATAGTAAATTGGAAATTTGGTTTTTATTATGATAAAAAATCACAACACATCTGGCAATGTATTCCATGAAAAGATTCTTGGATCTTGATTATCAACAACAACAGTCAGCAACTTTTGCGTAATTATTTTACTATGATCCACGTACCTAGGATGACCTTAGCCAGTATGCTCGTGATTAGGTATACTGCGTTTTGGGAAAATACGTTTGTTTACCAAGACGTTTAAGTATTTCTAGGATCACTTGATAGTAGAATTAGAAGTTATATCAACATTGACATCACCGGAAATTATAGTAATCTTAAACAGATTAATTTAAACAATGTAATATCTATGAAAACGAATAGTTTGTTCATTTATGTTTGATTAGGTGTACGGTATATATAAGGAATTTATTGCTTAGATATTTTATTTATCAAATAACTAGCATCTCTTGTCTAAGGTGCTTCGTTTGTGTTAGGTGCGCTATTTTGTGTTACTTCGTCATTTCTTTGAGTTTTAGGGTACGTAGCAGGTACGTAATTGTAATTTTCGAAATGGCTAAACTTAGCGGTGGAAAGCCATTCTTAAAGGGTGTTATATACTCGTATACCTCGATGTCATAATGTGCTTGCTTAGAATTGTTCTGAATCCAGAATATTAAAATGTTAAATTTCCTCCATATTTGTTTAACTTTATTCTGCCACCAGGCATTCTGGCACGATTGTTGAATGAAAATCCGTTACTCAGTCTTCAAAAATTTTATTTTTACCGTTAAATATAATTATTTAACAGTGTAATACTATACTATAGATTCTATAGCATTTCTGGAATCGTAAGTAACATTAACAAAGTTTCGTCGAAATCTGTTGGATAGATTTTAATGTTTATTTGTTAAAACATTCGTATAAATAATTTTATTATAGAAGCCATATCATGTATTATCTTCCCGATACGACACGACATATTTATGGTATTTTTTTCAAAAGTAGCAATATAGCGATCTGAACAATTAGCAGCAAATTTTTAGAATGTACAATATGAGATCGGCGTTTTATGATTTGGGTATTGGAAGAATGTACTTAAACAACTAGGAAACTCGTAAATAGTGGACGTTGATGTCTTATGCAAATTGCCGTTCCCCCGTCACTTAGGGGGGCAACATTAGGCTGCCACGTACCCCTCCACTATAGTCATCGAACCCAGATTTACGACTTAAGCCCAGGCTCGACCGTCTGAGCCTGCTAAGAGTTATTGGTAGCTAATGGTCAATATTTTGCAAGGCACGTTAAGTTTCAGTTTTTACCGTCAGCTAACCGACGTTTAAATGGAGCTAATTTTTTTTCACAATTCATATTACACCATAATGCGTTATGCGAAAACATGAAACCGTCTTATTTTTTTATGATTTGTGATATGATAAAATATCTCTCATTTGCATAAGGATATGAATGATAATGCACTTGCTGACTGTTCAATTGATATAATTAAGTCCAAGCATTTAAATGAACATGAATAAATAATATTTTCCTGTCAGTATTATGAAAATTATTATATATAAGTGTGCAACGATACGCGCTGTTTATTTAATTCAGTCGCAACCTGCAACCCGTAAGGCACGTGCAATACTCAGATTTTTAACAAATACTCATTACTTTGGTTGTTGTTCAAAGTATCAATGCCAATAGCTTCTTGTTGTCCGCTAGAAATACAAGGCAGTACCGAAAATTATACAAATTGTATCTAAATGCTTTAATTTATAGGGACTTCGGGGAGAGAACAATGATTTTATCGGCGGAGGTAAGAATTTTTAGTAACTAAACGGGATTAAAGGGGATTAACCAGTGACTATGCTTAGCCATAAACATGCTACGAAATTCTTTCAAATTGTTACATTGTCTAATCTATGAGATTTATGCTTTGATTCGGTTAAATTAATTCAAGGTAGTATCAATAATCTTGTAAATTAATTCAACTTATTTGAAGCAATTTTATGTAGAAGTTTTTATACACAATCACATTCTAAAGTACCAGTCACGTTTATAATAAAATGCCATAAAACTGGGATTCCTTTGGTAATCTCGGGGGTTTTTTCATGACCCCGTGGTGCCTTGTTAGTATTATATTTATGTATCTTATCTGTTGCAATATTTTCGAATATCTTTGACAATTTCCTTGCGCAACAATAAAAATCATTGTTTCAATAAATATTACAATTCACAAGTTCATCTAAATAGCTGATACGTTTTGTGTGTCGTTGCGTTAATCGAGGATTTTTACAAAAGAAATGTTTCAGCTATCTTTTTTTTTCACTTTTTCCACCCAATTCGTTGTAGAGTTGCAGCTGTCCAGTGATCGACGAGGGAGTGTCGCTGGTGAACTCGCCAATATGTAACGGCACGATCTTATTCATGGCTCTTCTGGAGGGTTTTATCAGAGGGCGATGTAACATCTCAACGCCGTGCCAAAGAATAGAACCGGTGACGAGGACGCGTGTCGCGTACGACTTCATCGTGGTCGGTGGAGGGACCGCCGGGTCTATAGTCGCCGGACGTTTGAGCGAAGTCGATAACTTTAAGGTGACCGTTTATGCACTTTTTAGGGACGAAAAAAAGACGGACTCAATTCGACGCGTATTTTTTTACATATGACCATGCATAACTTTTCACAGAGTAGTCTGATTTTGATTATTCTTTATTTATATCATGATGCATTTTCAATACAAAAATACAAGGCACAAAAATTTCCACAAATTTTCAAAGAATAACCATTAAAACGCTTTTTGGTCACAGGTTTTATTATTAGAAGCTGGAGGGCCAGAACCCGTGGGAGTGAGGCCGCCATCTTTCTACAGAACATTTTGGTCGAAAGAAGGCGTGGACTGGTTATACCGCACGGTGCCAGATAACTACTGCTTGGATCAAAACGGAAAAGGCTGCTTGTGGCCGAGGGGAAAGGCACTTGGTATTATACTGATACATCGACTTTACTTACTCTATTATAATACGTGAATTTTGTGTTTAAAATTAAGCACGAAGCTAATGTATAGGTACTCTTATATTATATTATTATAAAACGATACTGCTTGACGGAGGAGTCAAGAGTCTCCGAAACCGGCGTGTGTACATGAAGAGAGCGATGAATGTAGACCAAACGCGTCAGGTTTGCACGGACAGAGATATTTGGCACTCGGTGCTTTCTGCGTACCCTGTTAGGGATCTGGCGTGATGTTATGTGTGTATAAAAAGATACAACGATTTTTGTGAGACTGTGAACCCTGCAGTATAATTTCCGAAACTATAGCAACTATTTGAAAAAATATTTTAACGTCACAAATGAACATTCAGCATCTATTCAAGTCAATAGTACATGTTGCACGAAAATAGTGTATGGCTGAATTTTCCTTTCTGCAAAGTTCTTATAAAAACCGGGGCAGCATAATGTCTATCTCCGCAAGATAGTGAAATGCAAGTTGTGGTAAAAAAATGTGATTTCTGTCAAGATTTTCAACCGATAAGGTACTAATCTAATATCCAAATAATCTTAAGTACATATTGAATTATCCGTTTGAAAATCGAACGCGAGATCTTTGCGCAGCCGATCTACATCAAGATGGATATTTAAGATTTATTTTATTAATCTGTATTGGACTATTTAACCAGGTGGTTCGGCTTTGCTAAACGGTATGATGTACCATCGGGGACATGCAGCTGATTATGAAGACTGGGTGAACGCTGGCGCCGTCGGCTGGTCTTGGGAGGAGAACTTGCCGTACTTCGACATGACAGAAGGCAACAAGGAGATCGGCTCCATCGTCAGCGGCCAGCATCACTCCGATTCCGGACCTTTGCCTGTGAAACGAGTATGACCTGCGATAGAATATCCATATTTTCAATTCGATCAACATTAATCACGATGATTTTGAGTAAAACTATATAACCCTTGAAATTACATTTTATGATCAGTGTAATAATTATAACAATAATTTACACAAGATTGTATTGAAAAGGCAGCGTAGGTACTTAGATATTAAAATCTTTTATGTTCTGCTGACTACATATTTTTCACTTCGGCCAGAGAGATATCGTGCCAAGTAGACTGTTGAAAACTTTGCAAGATACACGCGAACTCCTGGGGAGGAGATCGAGGCATGTGGGATTTGTACCCACTACAACCCCCTCGATAATTAAGAGTTAGATCCTCGACGATTTCTTGCGCTTTAGCTAACGAGCTCGGCCCTCGGTGGAACATAGCTCCCAAAAAGCCTTCTACGCGCGGCATCTTAAGGCCAGAGTTTGAATGTCTACTTTCGTTGAGGATCACTGCAGTGCAAGATAAAATAAAATCTTATTAACATATCGTATAATTTTGACTCATTACTAAATTTAAAATTCTACGTAGAAGTGTAATGCATACATATTTATTAGAGATTGTACAACTATCAACTGCCACGAATTGACTTTCGTTCTGTCACCAATTAATTACAATGTATTGAGCATGGTTATATCGTATTTAAATAATTAAATAGACAGATGTATATAATTAAACATTAATGATCTAGCAATAATGAAGAACAAATAAACATAAAAAAAACTGAGAACACTTAGAACTAGATTAGATTCTTAATGCAACTAGTCTAAAATACTAAAATAAAAACTAATTTATTCCATTTCCGTTTCGTTTTCGTAAAACACAGAAAAATCGCAACGAAAACACCTGAGTTTCTTTGCTGTAGCGTTTGTGTAAAACTTTTTCCTTGTACATATACCTAAATATGATAATAATTAATTTGATCTCCTCGCACAGTTCAACTATCAGCCGCCATTCTTGTACGAACTGTTTAACGCCATCAACGAGACTGGACTGCCTATTATTCAGGACATGAACGACCCAACGACCCCCGAAGGATTCAACATCGCGCAAGCATTTAACTTGTAAGTTGTTCATTCAATTTCATATCGTGTTTTAAATACGTCATAGACAATATTGATACTCGCAATGCGCCTACCTTTAAAACTTATACACGTATTTAATCATACAGATTATGTATCATATACGTGTAAACACGTTGCTCGTAAAACGTTATTTCAATGTAAGGATTTTCAAAACTCTTGCGCCTGTAACGCCATCTATATAGCTTCTTCGATTAAAACGTGTTTTACCGTGGCAATGAGGCATTTTTCTGATAAAAAAGTAGCCTATGTCATTCCCCAGACTTAACTATCTTCATATACAAAATCAAATCAATCTATTGTTCCTTTTAGACGAGAATAAAAGGCAAACAAACACACTTTCACAGTGATATAGTCACAGTTTTAAAATATAATTTTAGAGATGGTCAGCGGTATACAACAGCCAGAGCATACTTAACACCGAAGTCCAATCTACACGTGGCTCTCAATGCCCATGTAAGCAGGGTCCTGACGGAATCTATTGACGGCCAAACGCGAGCAGTCGGTGTGGAATTCTACGACGAATCTGGAGAACTAAAAACTGTGTACGCTACGAAGGAGGTAATTAAATATTTTGACTATTTTTTTTTGCTTTGTCGTAACATAAGCTAGACATAACACACTTAATAGCCTTCATTTTAACTGGCAATAGGACACGATGATTCATTTCTAGGGTGGATGAGCGTTTTCACGATTATATGAGAGAGATGAGATGCGTAGATGTGTCTTAACATATATGTCCACGACATAGAATAGATTAAATGTAACTTTTTTTAATTATGAAAAATATAGACGTTTGTAAAGACAACGACAGAGTGTGCACATAAACGTAAGCGTCTAAGACCTAACTACTCTATGGCATCGTTTCCCGCCTAAATTTCGCGCCAGTCGTTTAATACACGCTTTAATTTTTTAATTATTTTTTTTATACATCGCTTCGAACGAAGCGTCGAATAGAAGGAGGTTATGAAAAGAAATTAACTGATTTTATTTATAATCGAAAGTACGAATACACACAACACACCATCGAAAATAAATAAGAAGATGAGAGCCAAATCGATTTGCAACAATATCGATGTGATTGCCCTGCTTTTTCAGATTATTCTCTCCGCTGGTGCACTGAACAGTCCTCAAATTTTAATGCTATCTGGCATAGGACCGAAACAGACTTTACATAAATACGACATCCCGATCGTTAAAGATCTCCCTGTGGGACATAATATGAGAAACCATCTTGGAATCACACTCTCTTATATCATCACGCAATTGGAAAACACAGAAGTTCTGGATTGGAGCGTACTGACTGATTATTTGTTGACCAGACAGGGACCCATGAGTGGGACTGGCATTACTCAGGTTGGCTCATGCATTTTATAGCATTATATTACGTACTTCTATAGTTCTAAAGAGGAATGATTTGTTTGTTTATTTGTATTGAATAGGCTCCGAAACTACTGGACCGATTTCAAAAATTCTTTTACCATTAGAATCCTACATTATCCCTG
>DWUN01003573.1:0-11858 GCA_018249975.1 Passova gellias
GTAAATATAAATTGCTATTATATTCGTATCTTTTATGTAATAAATTGTATTTTGCAGAGAGTGCCATGTCGCAAACATTGACGTTCGGTGATTCATGCGCCCCGATAACTTGTCATGCGTGGAATAAGGATAGAAGTCGTAAGTGAATATTTCAGTATTCAGTTTCACCATATTCTACTTTAAGATACCTCATATATATTTGAGACCATTTTCACTAGTCCCACACGCACGAAAATATATTTTATTGCAATAAGTTTACATTGAAATAGTCACTGTTCAGTAAACATTGTACTCGGTAATTCCTAATAATACTAATGACCCAGCATATAAAAATAGAATAAAAATCCTCATTATTCTTATTGTTCTTTTGTACATACTCATGTGCCCCATATTAATAATCATGAATGAACGAAGCTCACAGTTCCTACTGGTGATGGCATTAATCATGTTGCCAAAGTATGGAAACAAGTCATCTTTTGTATAGCCCTTACACTCCTCTACTTTTAGCTCTTACTCATGTTGCCAGCTGATTAGAATAGGCAGACAACGTTAGAAAGGAGGATATGATTTATAATATTCATTATTCATTCTTGTGATAAAATTGTAAATTCAAAAACATTGTTGGGAAATTTCTGTATTTAATTGGGTAACTCTAAACCTGTGCTAAGTTACTATACCTTGGATAGTATGAATTATCCATTGGATTACCTGCAACTTTGTAGCTAGCCCGTTTTTGGCTTGCTAACCTGATTTTTATTGATTACTAATTTATTCATGTCAAATTCAAGGTTTTATTAAATGCGTCTTTTAATTTCATCTATATGAATGATATTTTGTCCAACAATTATGAGTACTGAATATTGAAAATGTTTTCTTTACAGAGATAGCTTTCTCTCCGAACAATAATGAAGTTCACATCTACCAGAAAGAGGGTAGCGAGTGGAAGCAAACTAACAACTTGGTGGAACATGATCTCCGAGTCATGGGTATAGACTGGGCCCCCAACACCAACAGGATAGTGACCTGCTCTGTTGACCGCAATGCGTACGTGTGGACCCAGACCGAAGATGGTAAATGGACAACTACTCTCGTCTTGTTGCGTATCAACCGCGCCGCCACCTGTGTCAAGTGGTCACCGATGGAGAACAAGTTTGCCGTCGGGTCCGGTGCTCGCTTGATATCTATCTGCTACTTTGAGAAGGAAAACAATTGGTGGGTGTCAAAACACATCAAGAAGCCTATTAGGTCGACTGTCACTACCCTCGATTGGCACCCTAACAACATTCTCCTGGTCGCCGGCTCCACGGATTTCAAGGTCAGAGTCTTCTCCGCGTACATCAAAGATATCGAAGATCAGCCCGGCCCCAATGTCTGGGGATCAAAGTTGCCTCTGGGTCAGCTGTTGGCCGAATTTCCATCTTCGTCGGGCAGCGGTTGGATACATAGCGTCTCATTTTCTGCCGACGGTAAAAAGGTGGCGTGGGTGGGGCACGATAGCTCCATCAACATCGCCGATGCCACTCACAACCGAGCCGTGTTCAAACTTAAGACTGAATATTTGCCATTCCTGGGATGCAACTGGATATCCTTGAATTCCTTAGTAGTGGCTGGACACAGTTGCATTCCATTACTCTACTGCTACAATGGCGACGAGATTAAATTCGTCGCCAAATTGGATAATACTCAAAGGAAGGAGTCCGGAGGTCTGTCGGCCATGAAGAAGTTCCAGTCGCTCGATCGCCAAGCGCGCATCGAGACCAGCGATACGTATTTGGACTCGATTCACCAGAACGCGATCTCTTGCATCAGCCTGTATCAGGGCACGAAAGCCGACGCGAAGAAGTTCAGCACGTCGGGACTGGACGGCCAGCTGGTCATCTGGGATTTGGAATCGTTGGAGAAGTCCATCGAGGGCCTGCAGATTGTTTGATAAAAATGATACACGAGCAAATAATGTATTATAATATTTATTTTATAAGGGATAGTAATATAATCAGTTTGCGTGCGAGCTCTGAAATCACTCAGTAGGGAAGGATAACAGGGAAAGCTGTGAAAAACCATCACAATCACAGTTCGATCAGTCTAGCGAGAAGAACACGTGAAGCTAACGGCGGCGGTGAGTGAGTTCAGCTCCCCATGCAGTTAACACTCCAAATATACAGAATAAACTATAATATATAGATACGACATCTATGTTTCTTTATTATACAATTTAAATTTTAACTTTGATAATCAAATAATTTAAATTTATATATAAATTAGACGATAATAAGGCTACAACACACTAGTAATGGATCACTTTTAATACTACTGAAGTACTTATTGCTGTCGTTATTATAACATTAAATTTTTTTAAGGAATCAACGAGTCGTGTTTTAATTATTCTAGTGAAGTGTTGCGTATTTAACAATAAACTTGCTAAGTGTTAACCTACAAAACTATAAGGCCATTTTTTGTACAGGGCCGACCCTAACATGTCAACGAGTAGAGCGAGATTTGAAAGTAAATCTGAAAATAGGGTGAAATAACTTTGACTTAGCTCGAGAACGATGCAAATATTAGTTTTGAAAGTTTCAAACGAATCTTCGTTAAGTGATTGCGAGGCGTCGTTCGTTCTTGGCACGGTAGGGCTGGCACCGCTCGTGTACGATTCAATGTGCGGCGACGATGTTGAAGACGGGACCGATGCGTATGAAGACGCGCCGCAGCACCGAGCGCAGCTCCGGCTTCAGGTCGAAGCACGTGATCTCACACAGCAGCGGGTAGTAGCTGGACACGTGTGCCGCAAACTGGAAACACCACACGATCTATCAGTGTCCGTTACGTATAATCATGCGGATCCCATGAATTAAATTTAAATTGAGAACCCTATCTTGCTATATAGGCAGATGAGAGACGGCAAATTTTGTGACTGCTCACTTGAAGTTTTACTGTACTAACAGTCTACTACGATTTACTGGCCGAGCAATATTTAGCCTTCCAAGGATTATCTTTGCACTGAGAGTAACTTTTAGTGGTCATTATAATACACTCAGATACGTGCAAAGGAATTTGAAAATTATATACACTGGAATTCTAAAAAAAACAACGTACATTTCAACCAGTGTTTTCCGGTTAATGTACCTAGAACAATTTACAAAGATAAGATAATACATGCGTGCCCAATATAAGCATCAAGTTCTCTGTATATTGGCCTAGTTTTGCAAATAAATGTAACGTTAAATATTTTCATTCTGAAATCAAAATGGCTAACCATAAAATGATACACAAGTGGCTTTTGTATTTGTGGTCCATTAATTACCTCTGCAAACAGGAAATATTACCTACTTGATGACAATATCCCCGAAATTGATAAAAATATTCGACAAGGATATCAATCTAAATAAATTGCATTAATTTCCCCATAATGTTAATTGTTGTAGTTACGTGTAGCTCGGCAATACTAAACAAAATGTTGTCATTTTCCTGTCTGACGTGCCGTGGGCAGGCGAGACCAAATATATTTCAAACTACGCAACTATTACTGTTACCGCAAACATTTTACGATTGATGTGATAGGTTAGGATTCTGCAATTACGCCTAATGGGATGTATGGATGTTTGAATGTATGGATCATGTATGCTTAGAAATCTTCGGTCGCTCACAACCACTACAAAGTGAAATTTTCTGTATTGATGAACAACTACACTACTGTCCTAGTACCTTCAAGAGAACAAAACGTTTACCGATATACATAAGAAATTAGACACTTTACAGCCGGATTCACGGTACTGTGATTGATTATCTAATTAATAGTTGTCTATGGCTAAACGACGCCTGATACAAAACGAGGTTCAATGTAAATTTAATTGACAGTTTATTAACATTAGATTGACTTTGCGATAATGAAGTATGCCGTCGGACTTATCTTCATTGATGATAAGGTTTAACATAATTACTTCGTGTAGCTCTGATAAATTAGTTATTGTCTCAAATATGGATCTATGATGTACCGCGTTTGTTTACGATTGTCATGAGGCCGTCGCTTGCTAATTCTCATCATATTAATATATTGCGCATGAACCACTTAAAATGCATGTGGATATTGCATGACATCATAATGTTAAAGCATCAGGTCAACATATACGGCGTTTGACTTATATGTTTACGTGAAACGGTACCTGGATGTATTTAAATGCGTAGTTGTACGTACGGATACCTACCTGGTCTGATCCGGCGACATGCGCCAGGACATTATTCAATGCCTATATCCGCATTAAACACAAATCATTATGCAACGCTCGTATTGGTATAGAGACAAAATGTATAATAAAATCGATACTCACTCTTTCGTCGGGCATCTTTAGTATTCTGGTGAGAATCAGAAGCAGTATAGATGTCCAAGCGTCTCTATGAGCCTCGTTGGTGAGGCCTGCGAAATATTCGAGGGCTTCGCAACAAATGCTTATCAAATTTTTCTGTACCGCCGGCCAATGACCGCGCCGCGCCTCGTCGCTGTACATCTTAAACAATATTCGCAGCACGCAAGCGAGGGACTGGGTCTCTTGCTTCAGCATGTTGGGCTTCACGGAGCCTTTAAAGTTGGCTTTCCATAGTACGTTTCGCTGGGCATTGTTGGTGTTAAACGTTTTAGCAAATCGATGACTGCACATGAGACATTCCACGAGTCGCAGTAAATGTGGTGAACTTAACAGTCGGTACATGCCTTGCTCTTCACGCTGACATTCTTGCTCGGTTCCGGTCGTTCCTCCGGTTAATTCGGCAGCGGCGAGAGCCAATGTTTCGGCGTCTTCTTTCCTGGATGTCGCCGGGTAGAAAACAATGTTGTCGATCGTTTGAATAAGCTCCAACTGCACTACGCATTTAATGAGAAGGCTGTTGAAAACACGGTTCGAGGATTTCGCGTCATCTCCCAGTTGAGGTTTTTTTAGTATCCCGTGGCGGACGTGAGGCGTCTCTCCTTCGTCACCGTCGTCAGGTTTCCATGTAAGCAGCGTAGTGGGGAGCGTACTATTAAATATATCCAACATAATCTGGCACGTCTTACTCCAAGTGTCCTCGTTGAACTTCGTTCCGTTCGAGATGACTAGATTCTCCAAGCAATTTGTGCCAGATCGGGCGAGTTGTTCGTTGTCCTGTTGCACACACCAATGTAGCTGTGCGTAGAGTTGTTCCAGTAATAGGGAACCGAGAATATCGAAATATTGCGTGAACACGTCAACGATTGCATACAACGCATGGTTGCAAGTCGTAGTCATCCATTCGTTCTTTTCTAATTGGTGTTCAGGTAGCTTCATATTGTCAAAGATTCTAAATAATATATTAAATAAATCTCTCCACCAATGGGGACGGAATGATTCACCGTGAGTTTTAATAATCTCGAATAGGACAGTTAATCCTCGAGTACGTACGTCTAACTTGCACCGACTTACGACACAAGATAGAGAAAACAGGAGTGGAAACCAACCCCTCAACCAAACTCTATCCACCTCGGGAGCTCCAGGTTCACCTTCAAGTCCTGCATGCTCAGCAAATAAATGCGGTAATGCTCCTACAGCTGTTGCGCAAGACCTTACAAGTCTTATTGCTTCCATAGACGTATCAGGAAACTTTGCGTTGCAAGCGAACTCTGATAAACATTTAACAGCGTCCTGGAATGAATCAATCATAGCATGGAACTGTTTCTCGTATAATTCTGATATGATTTTACCAGTTGTCTGGAATGCTAAATCGACGATAGCTTCATCTTGATCACCAGCAGCTAAATGGAATACTGAAAATATATTTTTCCAACCAGATTTGATATTCGGTGCCTGTGAATTTACCATTTGCGCGATGCATCGCACAACCATGTCCCTTATGGTCGGGGAACTATTTTTCTTCATAATGTGTTCAAAAGGTCGCAAAAAGTCTTTCTGGAATTTGAAATTGGCAAATTCTCCTTTTTCTATAAATTTCATTGACAGTTGCCTTAAAGAATCAACCGCGAAAAATGCTATGTCTTCATTACTACTGCAGCCTACTTTATTGAAATGGTCGCCGAGTACTTGCCAAATGCGGGACCATTGAAGTCTGATACGACCCATGTTGTAATAGGATATTTCGACTATCTTTTGCAGTGAGAACATACGAGGATTTGTGGGATGGCTTAATTCATCCAAAGAAACTTGACATAGAGCTTTGACGAAGTCTACTATTGCGTCACCATCTAACCTTGTGGAGCCTGTAAATATTCTATCCACCGCGACTACAACACTTTGCGAACTTGTTTCTCCGATATGTTCCTTAACACTAGGATCTAAAGACATGAGACTGAATTTCAAAGCATCTGGCTGTGGCTTTATACCTGATCCTGACAAAAATTGTGGCCGAACTCCCGTCCCGATGAGCTGCGCTAATTCCAACTGAGATATACATTTCACTACATCCAACCAACTGGATCCGAGGTAGTTGCCATCGGTGTGAGCAACCGTTATAAGTGTCTTTATTGTATCTATGTTCTTTGCTTTCATTTCCGTGATTGGTGAATTTGCAGTCAACAAAGTAAACCGAGCCAGTGCCTGTACATACGCATCTCTTTCAAGCGACATGTGGAAGATGCATGCGATACGAATGGCGCATCTGATTCCATCTAAACATAACGAGGCTATTTCGGGATCATCACAGTCTTGGAGCCCTACAGAAAATGCAGCCAAGAATGGCGTCCATGCCATTTTGAACATTGGTCTAACATGCTCAACATGTTTAGCTGTCGTAAACGGTGTTTGTACGTGCGACACAGATTCCATTAAATTCTTTGCTGCTGTTGAAATTTGTTCCATTTCCATGTTCCATATGAGTTTGCGCTTCTTTTCATTAGAAATCATATGTTTTCCCGGCTTCGAAGTATTTTTCATTTTAATTTCATGGCCGGCAATTTCGTCATAAATCTGTGACAAGTATTCGCGTGGTAAATCATTATTGTCACTAATGCCACTATTCAATTTAATGTATTGCTCTTTTGTCATTTTATTCTTGACTTGTGGAGAATGCAAATCTGTTGTTAGCATTATTATAGAAAACGCAAGTACATAAACAGTGTCAGCGCTTGTAAATAAGGTATTATTCGGGTTACATTCACAATACCTCGAAGCAAATTTCTCCATTAACCTGTCTATCTTTTGTGCCTCCCCAGGCAGTCTAAAGCCTTCTAAGAAATGGCGAAGAGCAGCAACTATATCCATGTTAGAAAACTTCATAGAGTCTACATAAGCATACATAACTTCCTTCGAATGGTCATCATTTTCACCTAAATACTCACCTATGAATATTTTGTCAATTCTTTCATCAGTTAATAACCACTCAGCTATTTCTTTTGTGGAAGTACCCAGTAAACCTTGTTCTTGAAGAAATGCTACACCTTTCTTCGGTTTCCTATTAAACAGATCTATACCAGTCTCCCAGACCTCTTTTTGTTGTTTTAATACTTCAAACTGTTCAGGAGAATCTAAAGTTTCCCTATTGCCAATATTGCTAGATCCTGTTGATACTAGACTTAAGCTTGAACCTCCATGAGATTTAATGCTTTGGTGGTCTGGATCTTCTTTAACTGGTCTCTCACCGAGAGTAGTTTGCATGTTTGGATTAATGTACAGTTCTTTGCTCCACTCTACCATGCATTTCAAAATTGAAACAAGACATTCAAGACCTCTAATTCTCATAGATTTTTCTTGGTTTGGTGTAGCTCCTAATTCCAGAGCCTGTCTTCCTTGTGCAATCTTAGATACATCATTAACCAGCCTTTGAAATAGATTTGCTGCTGATAAGTCACAGTCGTAATTCACATATATATCAACAACACTCTGAGCATCACCACAGATCCGGGTTAAGGCCTGTATTACCATCCACTTGTGTTCAAATGAAGAACTCGATGTCTCCAAAATATTCATGAAGATTTCTTTAAAGAAGACCTCTATTTGTTTCTTCAAATGGATTTTAAAGTTTTGGAGGAGAGCCAAAAATATGGCCAAAGAGAGCTCAAAAACTTCAGGTACAGAACTGACCCCATTTTTAGATAATGCCACACATAGATACTGCTTGATAGCTGTTATAAACATCTCATTATTTCTAAATACTGGACCAGCATTTTGAAGAATAGAGAGAAGTAAATGCAGAGATAGTATTTTAGATCTCAATTCATGTGATTTAGGATCAGGAGTTCCTTCTGGTAAAGGTTTCATGGACAATTTACATAAAGCTCTGAATACTAAGAAGGCATCTTTATGTAGAACATGTGTGAATTTAGCTGTAACAGAATTGTCATTCTCGGAAGCCACATCGACACTTTCTTGTGAAGGAATCCGTGTGATTGAAGCTTCTTTATTTGTCTGCCCATTGCTATCTTGGGACACACTACCACAATCTGAAGGATTTTCATTATTTTCAGGACCACTTTGACTTAGGTCATCAGTATGTTTTTTAGAAGCAATGCTTACAGCATTGTCAATGACTGCGTCAACAATTTGCTTGGCAATCATTTTAGCTTCCAAAATATCATCCACTTGCTCCTCGTGACTCAATTGATTATCTTTATGTTCTTCAATAACAAGATTTTCTTGGGGTTCATCTGTGTTTATATTACCATTGGGCATTTTCTGATGTATTTCAGATGGTGTGTTACCATTTCCTTCAGATTCCAAGGCCTGGTTTTCCATTTTGGTGAATATAACATTAAGCATTTGTGTAAGTGTTGCTCTAGCAGTTGTTTGATTAATAAGATTCTTACTGGCTAAATAAATATTATAACAAGTTCTAACAGCAAGCAGTACTGTGCCTTCATGAACTTCCACATGCTGGCTAGTAATTACGGTGAGCAGGGCCTTAATTATTTGAAGCTGTACTCCTTCATCTGTTTGTGGTCCATTGAAACAACTGCAAATAGTTTCAACAATTCGGTCTATTAGAAGTTTTCTTGGTGTAGTAGAATCAGGAATGTTTCCTGTCAAATGACCATAAGCAATTAGTTTCTGCAGGCAGTCCAATGCAGTGACAACAATCCTGGAGGCTTTGCTCTGGCATGCCAGTTCAAATGGCAGGAAGTACTTTTCAGCCGTGATGATATTGGCAGAGTCATTTTTGGGCAGAGGAAGTGTGCCCGACGATGGGCTTTCAGATGTTTCCACTTGCCCACCATTTTTCAATTCTTCTTTTATTTCCTCTGAAATAAAAGGACTTGTAGTCAGATTATGGACCAATGCAAAATTCAAGCATACACAGGAGATATACAAAACTTACCCAGTATATTTGGTAAGTTAAAAAGTTAGTTTAGTTTATGTTGTTTTATTTTTATTTTATAAGTTCAATACACAGATATGCTATCAAAATAGTACCTTCAAATAGTTTTCCACATATGTGTATTATTAAATATGTGAAACATACTGAAAAGTATTGCAAAAAGTAAGGAAATGCAATACAATTTTTTTTATTGTGAATGTATGCATTTAGGTTAATAGCCTTTTTTTAACCATTGCAATGAACAGCAACTATTTTATACCAAACTTATAAGTCCCAGATAAATGTGAATAAATATGCTTAAACCTGAATAAAACTCATAAATATCATTGACATTAGTTCTTTCACAATATTCAATACTGTCCTTGCAAACTGGTACATTTCACAATAACCATATCTGGGCCAATTCAAATAGCTGTGGAGTATCTCGTTACAGATAGGTTCTAGTGTTCCATACATTCAGTAGTCATTATTAGCATGATATTTCGATGAGTATAATAAGCGAACGCTTAACTTTCGTGATAACACGATGACGGTGTCTCTCACTACCAGTTTACAAGGTCACGCCACCGATCGCCACTCGAATAAAAAACATTGTACCAATTTCGTAAGTTAATTTATAACTTAATTATGAAACAAGTATCTAGACGGTCAGAGTTATGAATAATTACGTTATCTACTCGTCACAATCACTTACCGAGGGCGACTTCACAGGATTTCTTCAGCTGGCTATGATAGGACCGTTTTATGTCCTTATCGGCTAATATTTTTTCCAAAGCTCTGACTATAAACATCTCTTTCGTTTTCAAGTTGGTTTGCATCATTAGTTTATATGGGAATCACTCCATTCGTTCCAACCGGAGTCGACTTAGTTATACGGTGGTCTTGTCATTTATTTATTTATTTTTAGGCACTGTTATATTGTATTCGTAAGTTATTTGCGCATCAAAGTAGAGCACAAATTAAACATCACAAAAGTTTAATGCAACTATCGTTATACGTGAATCCATTTTAGCGAAACAGGGATTTCTCTATTCACACCTCATCACAAACATGTCATTTATAAGGCTGCGTTCATTAACTGCGACTGAGCAATTGATTGAATATTGATACGTAATAATTCCGACGATACATAAATTCTACATTTGTCTTTAAGTTCGTTTTAAAAACCGTAGAATGGAAAAATATGTATAACAAAATTTGTAATATTATTTTTTAATATAAATAACAATGATTAAGAATAACGATACTCATAATAAATGATGCAATTTGATGAAACAAACGTGTAATGTCAGCAACACCAAGCCTTATTGTATTTGGCAGCATTACGGTTATATATTTTAGATGTCTATTTATTGAGTCTTTTAATGTAAGATAATAATAAAATATAAGCAATTTCTTATTGCGATAGAACGGCCTTTTTAATTAAATATCTGCGTGGTTATCCTGTATCCATATTTAATCTATACATCATACAAAATGTCAATTGACTTGATATAACATTTAAAATAAGACTTGACATCTGGTGTCTAGGAGGAATGAGCGCCGTTATTTACAGATTTTTTGGATTTGCTTTTAGGTCTATATAACGTAAATAAACTTTTAATATTTAGTTGATCCCTTTGTGTTTAACAAAATTGCTTCCACAATGACTGTTACGCGGGTAGCGGAATCCCGCACAGAATTTAAGTTAAAAACTCTCCCTGAGGACGCAATCTCAAGTGTGAAATTTGCCCCAAAATCTAACCAATTCCTACTCGTGTCGTCGTGGGACTGTTCGGTGAGGCTCTACGACGTCTCTGCTAATATAGAAAGACATAAATATAACCACGAATTGCCCGTACTCGACGTCTGTTTTAGGGTAAGTAAAAGTGTCGCTTACCGCTTTTTCTGTAATCGCTCTGTATGTAGCATCAAAATCCTCAAATGAAATGGTAGTCTAATTTGCTTAATGTGTGTTTGTATACAACGATCATGTATGAATTTCAGGATGCTGTACATTCGTACAGCGGTGGCCTCGATCAGATCTTAAAGATGTATGATTTGAATGCAACGTCTGAAACAGTACTGGGAGAGCATAAGGGCGCTATTCGTTGCGTGGAGTTTGCCAATGAAGTGAATGCAGTGCTCACGGGGAGTTGGGACGGGACTGTCAAAATGTGGGACAGCAGAGTACCCAACTGTGTTGGAACTTATAACCAGGGGAATGAAAGGGTATTTTTTTTTAATCGTAAAAAATGCATATTTGTTATTTATCAATACATCGGTCCCATGATTATGATTGATAAGAAAAATCTGATAGTCCCTACACAGTTGTAAATTGCAAATGTCTAATGTTGAACGCCACTAGTGTTCCTCATTTTAAATAAGAGATTAATTTTGATGAGTGATGCCTTGCCTCGGATGTCATATTTAGGACGTCCCATTTGTTATTGAAAGGTAAATCTTGTTGGTCAGCTTAACATCTTAAGTATAGCACAGCAGTGGGATGTCAAAAGACTTGCAGTAAGCATCTTTGAATAAGTTCAGTTTGTTGGATTAAGTCTCTTCTCATAGTGAGAGAGTATTAGGCCCTATCATTCCACACT
>DWUN01003574.1:0-11856 GCA_018249975.1 Passova gellias
AGCTATCTACATGACATCACACTGCAGATACATCGGCATCACAAATGGAAGAATCGTCAGACGCCCCGAGTTTCAAAGAAATAACTACAGTTCAATATGTATACAATACATTTTTCGTTTATCCTACAACAACCAGTGATAAATCCGGCCACCGATGAATTGCTTTATTAATACAGTAACTGTTTACTAATAGAAAAATTCGATTAAATCTTCGACACCTATAGAGTAGTTAGTATAGAGTGGCACGAATTATTCGTCAGCGAGGCCGACCGAGAAGCGCCGTACGGTCCTCACGGAGGAAAACAATATGTCGGACTGTCCATTAGTAAAGAATGGATTTAATAATGATTCGTAAATGAACTCAAACGGACACAAAATGCATAACGTTAGTGGAAGAATATATCAGGGAATGCATTTCAAGTCGCGTATCCTTTAACCTAAATATATATTACCTATATATCAAACTTATAAAAATTGACTTAAGAATAGTTCATAAAGTACATCTCTCTCTACGCTAATATTCCATCTCGAGTACGACTACAGTAGCCGTGGGGCCGCGGCGCCGAGGGGGCGCGGGGGCGGGGCTCCGGCGGGCGGCGAGCGGGGCGCGGGGCGCGGTTCACGCCGGGAACACGAAACAGTCCATGGCGTCGGGCGCGAGGGCGAGGGCGGCGGCGGCGGCGGGGGACGCGGCGGCGGGTCATTGAGGCGTGTCGCGCGCGGCGCTCCAGCGGTCGAACTCGATGCCGGAGTCGGGCGACACGCCGCCGGGCGCCGCGCAGCCGCACGCCGCGCCGCCCGCCGCGCGCGCCTCACGCACGCCCAGCTGCTCCAGCACCTGCCGCAACACACACGTTAACGCTCGGCCCGCGTATCCTCGCCCCCACCACCGCGATAGTACAGCGCATTTTAAATATTAACCGATTGAACACGATGAAAAATTTTTGACCTCTCGAAGTCATCGTTTCTAGTTAAACGTTTAATTATTGTTAAAGGAATTTTATCTCAATCGATTTAATATCGAAAATGTGATCACACTCCGGTAGCACGCAGCGCGGGCTCGGGGCGGGCGAGAGGGACGGCGAGTCGAACGCTTCACTAGAATTCGCCACTGAGCTGCTCATTTGACTGCGAACGAGACGACCCACATCTTAATAGTAAAACAAGTAAATCTCATCGCTGGGTCTCGCGTCGTCCACCGGGCAGCCGAGCGAGCGAGCGTGTAGTGTGTGTGCGTGTGTGTGTGGGTGAGTGCGTGCGTGCGGTGTTAGGCGGAGCATAGAGCAGACCTTACTCAGGCTGGCGCTGTGCTCGTGCAGGCCGAGGTCGCGCTCGAAGGAGTGCAGCTGGCGCATGAAGTGGAAGTTGGGCGCGATGTCGGTCTTGCGCGAGCGCACCAGCTCGAAGGCGTCGCGCAGGCACAGCCGGTGGCGCTGCATGAGGTAGGCCAGCGTCACGGTGACGGAGCGCGACACGCCCGCCACGCAGTGCACCAGCACGCCGCACTGCGCCGACATCGCCTCCTCTGCCGCCACACCGACCACATATTGACTCGTATTCCGAAACTTATCCGCAATAACATGTTCCTAATTGTTTTCGACCATCCTATTATTTATTTATTTATTTATTTATATACTCTACTGTAGGACACTAGTCTCCTCTCATAATGGTCTAGTGAGAGGATTGGCGCGACGAAATAAAACATTCAATCGTCCCGAACGCCACCTACATACAATTTAGAGCAACTGTAACGAGTATAATGAAATTTAATTGATGAATCACTTTGAGAGTCGAGCGACTGCGTGGCAATAACGGCTACTGTGTGTAATCTGTTAATCAATCTGTTTTTTGGAAAACATTTTCCTGTAGCTGCATGCAACATGAAAAAGACGTCTGTAATTCTAGGTGTTACTCAAGTTCAGTCATTTCTTAGTCAAAATTCTCAAACTTTTGGTACGGTTCTTTTAGCGTACTAATGTATTATTATTTTTTAATTTGATTGAGTTGATTGTACACGTCTCGCATGCGACGCTGCATGCGGTGTGCCAGTTGGCTCCTCAGACGAAATACTTTCTATCTATTTAACTTTAATGTTCACCTGTCATCTAGATTTTAATAAACACCTTCACACAGAATGACTTTTTCCTTAAAGTTGTCTTATTGCCTTGTTCTTTTGTTATTGTTTTTATATTATCATATAGGAATGTAGATTATGGTCTTTCATACGGTGACTGATAATGTTATCACGTAGACGCATCGTTTATGGAGACACTAATAGACCTGCACTCACCAATGAACCGTATGGCCTGCGGGAAGTGCACGGCGAGGTTCTGGCTCCAGTGGTCGGCGATGGGGATCTTCAGGTAGTTGATGCCGCAGCCCTCCGCCTCGAACGTGTTCGGCAGGTCGGGGGTCACGTTCAGCACGTACTGGAAATTGACAAACGACTCATTGTTTATTTTTTTTCTCCATCATCGAATTGGACATTACACATTGCTTACAATATCTTTACACGTTACAAGAAAACATTTTTACAAAGTACATACATACACGTAAAGCAAAAATTTTCCACTTTTACGACTTCTGCTAAGATTACTCCTTATAGGTACTACTGCCTACTTCATATATATCTTAGCATTGAGGCTGACGAGAGTGGAACTGGATACTGTACGATGTTACGGCACACGTGAACAACACGCACCTTGATGTTGTGCCTGGCGAGCGCGTCGCAGTCCTCGCTGTTGGTGGAGTTGCCGAGGTAGAGGTTGGGCAGGATCTCGATGGGGAAGTCCTGCGGCGCGTGGATGTGCGCGTCCTCGCACTCGGACGACGAGCCCGACGAGAGCGCGTCCTCGCTGCCCGACCCCGATATGCGGAGAGAACTGAAATGCAGGAGAACAGCTTCGTGAGCGCAGTCCACGTTTGACTTTGAAATCGACAACGCCGTAACGTATTTGTTTCTACTGTATATATTATTTATTCACTGTATTACTAGGCGCGCCCCGCGGCGATACCCGCATAAATCCAGATCACGTGAGAATTTGGGGATAAAAAGTAGCCAATATGTTGCCCTATAACATCCTCTATCTGCAAGTGAAAGTTCCATTGATATCGGTTCAGCCATATGTAACGTATGTCGTACGTGTAGTGAAAAACATTTTTTAGATACATATCTCTGAAAATCCTAAACTTAGTTTTTGATGGCCAGATAGAAATAAAACGGATGCCTTACTAAGCTCGCTCTAAACTTTGTATTTCAATATCTAAGTCAGTATTTCAATTAAATAATAAATGAAGGCTGTCATTCAAATTTAACTTTACAAAATCTGACCTATAAACGTCGCCCGCGATAATCTAGGGCTCGATTACATCATGTTGTGCCGCTAACACCTTTTAGCGGTTGTATGTAAAAATTGCAAGCGAAATGCTGAGAAGGAGCCGTTGTGGGGTTGTGAGAGCCGCCGGAACGGGCGCGCGGGCGGCGGGGCGGGGGCGCGGGCGGCCGGATCGATCGCGGGGTTGCTCAATGGGGGTGGAGGCCTCGGTTCACCATTCACCTGCCCCCGCGGATCAATGGCCGCCCACGCAGCGCCGCGTCCCTACTCCGACGCCCCCGCGTTCCCCGTGCGACGCCAACGCGTCTACTCCCACGCTATACATTTCCGAATTCGCCCTCCCGACCGTCTCGACGCCATTCATTATACCGTTTTGAAAACAAGCAAATTAGTTTAAGCCATCGAATGAATCCGATCAAGTATCTCCGCACGTGGCCGCCGTGGACCGCACGGGATCGATGCCAGCGAAACATTCGCAAAGAACGAAAAAGATTCTGTACGACTTCCCCGCTGTAATAGAGGTTCACTGGGTTTTGTGTTGTGTTATGTACTGTTTGCGACAAACGTAATGGTCCAATGATTACACGATCATCGTTTTTATAGTCTCTTTTATAAGACATCATTTGTTAGACAGACAGAAACAATAATCCACGTAAACGGCGCTTTTACTACTATTTACTTAGCACTTACATATTATTCAAATATAGCCCGTACAAGAACAAATGACCAAATCCATTACCTACCCCAAAATCTGTGGCAGATTTGGAAGTCTTTATAAAAGATACGAAAACTAAACATTGTCATATCATGTTTATTTGTTTATGAAGCATCAAGTTCGCCCGTATCAATTCCCCTAGGTTACAATAAATGTAAATAAATCCAACCGTTGCGACCTTGCAGTTTCACATGGTTCAATAGGCAGGTATATGAGATACGTAATGGATGCTGATTGATGTCCATCCCCAGAACCTACTCAATGTACTACCTACTGCCTACTGTTTATCTCTTAATATCTACATTTTAATCTCGTACGAACAGCCAGGCTTTTGACAGATGTATCGCAACATATCTGGGTTTTTAATTCCAATATTGTGACAAACAGTATGATATAAAAAAGTTATAAAAAAAAAGCTTCTCGTGGAGTCTTCAGTTCATGTCGCACTCCGACCCAGAAGATTAAGAAATAATGTACAATTGACCATTTAAAAATGATTTTGATTTTTGCTTATATTTCTATAAACAGTATGGCATTGAACAGAGTAAGTGCTTCTCGCCTTAGCACAGTTCAATTAGGGACCCCAGACGAGTAACGATAAGAGATCTTAAGCACAGAAATAGAATTCCAAACGAATATACATTTAATATAACTTGTTATGAATATAAAAGGAGCTAAAATTATTCATACAAAAACTTGTTTATAAATTGGTTATCCTTCGCTATTTCGCTCACTTACTGTGCGTACGTAGGCAGTAGGTAAAATTCAAAATAGTTAAGGTTAATTTGCTTTCCCACGTACGCGCTCCGGCTCTAAATAGAAACGTAGGTTTGGCGCTTAATATACTTGCTCCCATTTTTATTGGGAAATTCCCTTCAGTGTGAAGAGCGAAGGCTAATTTAGGAGAACACGTGAGCGGTCATCGAGGTAATTATCAAGCATGGACGAACAGGGCCGATACGCATATATAGGCAGTTGCGGAGGCGGCGCGTGGGCGAGCCACCGGCGCGTCGTGTCCATTCAGGGAGCGCGCCCACGCGCCTCCAGTCGTTCTTGCCGATCAGATAATGACAACTGCGGTCAATTTGCAGAGTTCGATTTTCATGTGGGTGAAAACACGTGTCACCTCGCATTTATCGCACAGGTAACAATCGGACGGACGGACATCTCGCTTCTCCGGCAAGTGGGACGAACTCTACGATATGTTGTAACACTAAATCCTCATCTTGGCACAATCAAAAGCGGACGGTCTCGTGCGAAACCAATTTGTATTTGAATGGCGGCGAGCGCGATGCAGCGGCCGGAAGCCGCGACACGGCCGGTCGTGTTATTAATGAACGAGTCCTATGTGCGAGTGGTCGCTGCCTTATAAAGGCGTTCGCGTTACGAGGACAAGGGAACCGGTCGCGACGGGCGCGAGAGAGGTGCGTCGCAATCCGGCCGGCTTATACCGCGTAGGCCGATGGCGCGGTGCGTGTGGGCGTGCGCTTGCGTGCGGTGCGCCGGCGCAGAGGAATGCGGCCCGAGCCGCCCGCTGCCAATGACCGCCTGCAAGGGACGCTTTTTTAATGCCTCACTCACTGGCTTCCAACGCTCGGGACCGCACCGAGCCGCCTCGCCCGGGGAACGGATTAACTGACTCGACCGAGCGCTCGTTTCAACTGTTTTATTCATATGAGCTTTGAATTGGATAAGATAAACTATAAGTTTACAATCGTTTCGTTCATATTAAATACGATAAATGACGAATCATTAACATTGAAACGGTGCCGAATACGCGTACTGTGTTCCGCTCTTTGACTTCAAATGTCCATAAAATAAATAAAATGCTATTAGATTCATGTTTATTAATAGCTTTATTGAAATAACAATGTGCTTTATTCCAATAACAAACAAATAACAATTCAAATAGATTTGTGGTAATACCTTGAAAATTGAAAATATAGATCTATACTGTTACACATGCTCTAAAATAGCATGCTAAAAAGCATTGTATTGAGTACTAGCTGACCCGGCAAACGTTGTTCTGCCATATAAATTATAACAGTATTTCTCTACTATATATTATACATATAAACCTTTCTCTTTAATCACTCTATCTGTTAAAAAAAACCACATCAAAATCCGTTGCGTAATTTTAAAGATTTAAGAGAACAAGGGGACATAATGACAGGGAAAGCGACTTTGTTTTATACTATGTAATGATTTCGCAGCGATGAAGACTCGCGCAGAGCGTCGTGCGGCGCGCGCAGCTATAGACGCGGAAAGGCGGCGCGTGCAGGGCGAGCGCGCGTACCGCGACTGGCTACGGAGCAGCAAGAACAAACCTTTGCCCGTGCCGCTCAACCAAGGGGAGCTGAGTAAGTATTTGTCACGTTGTAAAGCCGTCGCGGTGATAAGTTATTATAGCAGTCTTACCTTACTTGCAAACAACTATACATATTCTTACTTAGTTATTTACTTGACCTATTAGTTGGCTAAATATAGGTTTAAACCTATTTGTAGTTTTCTATCGCACCGCAGTATATCCACGTGAGATGTATCGCTACTGTACCACCATATGGAAAGCTATTGAAATCATTTTTTGTTACCAGGTATGCGCGGTTCGGTGTCGCAGATGTATATAAATCCAATTCCGTGGCAATCTCCTCCTTGACACTTTGACATTCCGGTAATATTAATTTTTGGTAGTTCTTTAAACGAATTTTGCTTTTGGTTTCTATAGAAACTTTTGAATAAATTTTCAATTTTTAGAAAACCATTTACGTAGCCTTGTCATTTTATTGTATAGCTTTACGTTTTTTTGTCGTGTTAATCGTGCCGACTGGCTGCCGAGACGAGGGCGGTACGGTAGGATTGTACTTAGAAAAATAAAAGTTTGTTTTTGATACGTGTTTATTCTTAAGTTTAGTATTTAAAGTCCTATAAAATTATTATCAGGGTCCCTAGGAGTACAAAATTTCTTACAAATATTTTCCAAAAAATTTGCTGGAAACCTAATTAAAACTCGTTGCATTTCTATTCAATACATTAAAATGGTGAAATTGCAAGTAAAAAATAACTAAACTAATACATAAGAATACTAAGTTAAATTATGCTAATTACATTTTGTCTTCTATTTTATCTTTCCAGAAGTAATTTATGTATCAATTAATGAATAAATTATATATATTTTAAAGTAAGTAACCAACTGATAGTATCGTGTTCTCACAAAACGTTAATAAACAGATTCCTCTTCCTTCAATCGCAGTATGTCGGACTTATTCATGAAATAGTATGAAGGCTGTCGACCCTTTAGATCTTTCAGAACCCTCTTGGCGCCTGTTCGTATTAAAATTCTGCTCAATGATTCTATTTTATCAACCCCCATCGCGTAATGCAGTGGCGTACGTTCCAACTGAAAGTTCAAAAGTGTTCCAAATATATTTGTTATGATTATGATATTGATTTGATAACCTCAAAGTAATCAGAAAAATATCGCATTCACACATTTACAAAAAAATATTTTTGAAAATAAATTTATACACCACAAAAATACGAGATACAAATTGATTTTACAATCTGTTAACTCGTTTTAGATTGGTTGTCAATTGATGGTCAAATTGTCTAAACTTTGGCCGGAATCATTGTTCAGGTCAACCAATTTTGAAATATACGTCAACATACATTATCACCGATTCTGAGAAGTTCTGGACAGGTTTCTGCTAGAAGCTCTACAATTTCCTCGTGCTCCGCTAATACGGCGACGTGGAGAGAGGTCCTGCCGTAAGAGTTTTGACCGCAGGCAAGGGTTCTGCCGCCTTCTGCGGCCAAAGTTTCTCGAACCGCTGACAAATCTCCCCGTCTTACGGCTCCGTGCAGTGCTTCTCTTGACTCCTATGAAAGGTAAATGTGCCGTAATAAAAGAAATGACTTTCAGGATCTGAATAAGAAGAGTTCTGATAGAAATCTTAAGTAAAACTAGTTTTTGAAATATATATTGTGTTTGTATAGATGCAGAAATATCACATCACCTCGAAGGCAGGTACTGACGCGAGTAAATTACTCATTTCACTGTCACCGCGCTGCGAAACCACCTCGGTTACTGGCACCCCCGCCTCGTCGACCACATCCAATATGTGATCGTAACCTTGCAGCAATAACTCCATGATATTGTTGCTTTGACCTAAAAAGCATTCCTCTATATGTTTTCTCTTTTATATTTATATTTGAATTAATAATATGAAAATATTTTACAAATAGTTTCCAATTTATTATTGACACTTGAAATAGAGTAGAAGTTAAAGGTAATAGTCACTAGTATTACAGGTTATTTAGTTTTTTGGATATTCTAATTCGCTCGAATTTCAAAGCTTTTAAATATTTGAATCCTTATGTTCAGGACCTCGAGTTTTAATAAAGATAGGTAAGTGAAACGATAATTTGAAAAATATGGGAACCTCTAGCCGCTAAGTGCAACACCCATTTATCGATCTCGATCGTATTTTCCGGTACGTTCGCTTGAATGGAGATATCGCGAGCCGTTCTATACAACTCGTCTCGGTAGCCCAGACTGACATCGGACTCTTGGAGAAGTTGAAATAGGGCGTTGTTAGCATGTGGCCGTGCGGCTGCGAAGTGTAACATAGATTGACCATGTTCGTCCTGTGCAGAAAAATATTTATCTTATAGATCACAAGTGAATGTTTCAGTCTTAGGGAATGCAACTGGACTTAAAATAAAGCCGTATTAAATTAATATGCGGAATTTCGTCTGCCTCTTTTTGTATTGACAATTTTTAATTTCGATGTTTAAGGTATAATATATACAGCACTATTATTAAAAGCATAATACATATTTATATACCTACTCTTTGCAAAATCAATTAGAACTTCATCAATTCGCATAATGGCGTATTCGAGACTGATTTAATGATTAATTCTAATGCTTACTCTATTGATACTGCTAAATGCGGCTTCTGGCCCGTCCGGGTTAACATCTGTTTGCGGCTCCACGGTAATGATATCGATGGGCCGATTCTGCTTGGTGGCGGTGCGGGCGGCGCTGCGCGTCACTTGTCCGCTCTGTGGCTGATCTGTGGCTTCTGGCGGAGCTTGCTCATTTTCTACGTCAGGGTTCTCTTCGGTGATCAGAGTGTTCGATTCCTACGCATCAAACATTTTAATGATATACAAGAAAATTTTAGTCACGTGCAAAAATAAAGACGAATGTAAGAATGCGTAGGAAAAAACCTCTTTTAATGGAATGTTGACAGTCATTTTTTCGAATCGTTTATAATTTTAATACCTGTCGTATCATGCCTATTATCCACTCAATGTTATTGGTGAAAAATGCCATTAGACTTATTATAGAAGTAAGTAAAGAATCAATCGCAAAAATATTATATTATAAATGTAGATAATACCTGAGTTCCTAAACGAGGTTTTTCATGATCAGGGAAGTTGTGCAGGAAAGTTGCGAGGAAGGCGATAGGGTCTTTCGGCTTTACGTTAGCCACCTCGGTCAGACCTTTGATCAAAGGATCGCCGAGAGCTGCGAAAATAGTGTCTGCGTCAGCATACACTCTCTTAGAATCCATGTTTTATTACATAAATATAAAAAGTTAATAAGAGCTTACACTTCGCAAGATATCTACCCTCTTCAGTGTGAAAAATGGGAATGTCCATATGGCCGTTCGCACCATGGTTCGAGCCTGAAAGCGATCAATTATTCAATGTGACGGCCTTCGATAGGGTGGTGTGAGGCTCAGTCCAAACACGTGTTTCTATATGAAATTGTACACCTGCTTCATCGATTATAGAAGCGGAAATGTCAAGTACGAAAAACTATTAGCTGCCTTATGTCACGTATAATGTATGAACGCGGGCAATTTTCATTGATTAACTAAACAACAACTTAGGGAAATTAAATAGTTGTTATTGTATCTGCTGGCTAGTCAGGAAACCAAATGTACGAATTAATTACTCTTCTAAGTATTTCTTGATAGATATGTCTTATTGTACAAAGTAAAGTAATACACTTATGGTGAAAATTATAGTCGATTCACAAATTACACAATAAAATTTATGGTGATGGGCACATATAGTTAATCTAATAGTGATCTAATGTTGGAAAGACAACACTCGCTAGGGTGTGTGTGCACTAAAATGCAAAAGCTTTACAAAATTTAAAACTGCTCTGTGTTTAAGCGTGAACCTTTGCAAACACGTCACTCCAATGTTGAATTCACACGAACACGCGAACAATTTTGTGTACGACACGGATAAACATAATTTAGTACTGACCTAAAGTATTTCAGCTCTTTGCTACATTGTTTATCGTCCGACAATATACGAAAGTCTTTCCAACATTTGATACTATCTTTTTGTAGTAAAAAAAATAAAGTAGATCCTATATAAATATCTATTTATCCTACAAAATGAAGTGATGACTATTTGTAGAAATTTATTGCTGCTTTCCCGAAATATCATTCGCTGAATTATCCAAATCAGCTAGACTGCTTCTTTTCCTCTTAAATATATTTGTAAGCATTGTAGCGATATGTGCTGAGTTTTGCAGCGATAAATCCTTTTCTAAATGTAGCAGATTAGATACAGCTGTTGCAAAATCATTGAAACAGTTTGTTTCTGTTACATTTAAACATTGATAGTTGCTGATTCGGGCAATATTACAACTTAACGTTTCACGGTACTGAAGGCCCCTCATAGCACATAAATGCTTCATATTTTCGGAATCCTTTGATAAGCCAGGAAAATTAACTATAAGGCTAAAACGAATACCAGCACCTAAGAATGTAGGCCTACTAGACAAATGACCGAGCCTTTGATCCCAAACAAAATCAAGTCTCTCATGGAGATATGTCATAATGTAAGTTAATTTGCTAAATGGGAGGCCTATTTGTCCCGGAGTATCCGTAGGTGTAGATATAAGTACACGAAAATGATCGTGAACATTAATCCATACAGCTACAGTTTTGTCGTCGCTTACAAACACTCCACGGCCATAAGGCCAGTGTCTTCCATGTAAACGCGTACAATCGTCAATTTCTTCTTTATCGCATAAAGCTATTAGTAAACCAGACGACGCTAAGGTAGCGCATATTTCAGATGGTTTATCTAAGACTTCATTCAGTGTGTAATACGAACCGCCTTTTTGATCTGATTCCGGGCTTATGGCTTCAATCATTTTTGCAAAGTCTGGTTGCGTTAAAATTGTTGTTAAAATCCGTTCAATGCTTTCTAACTGACCGATTTTTAAATTAAGTGGTAATTCGAAACCATCTACATTTCTTGAACACTCAATGGTTCCCGATAAAACAAATTCATCATTCGGATCAATGTTCAGTTCGACTAGAGGTTCAGAAGAAATAGCAGAAGTCAACGTTGAGTTTTTAGTGAAATCAGACTCAGGATGTACGGGTAGTTCAGAGTTAATGTTAATGTTATGCAAATCTTTTATAAGTGGTAACATAAACTCAGTAAATACTTCATAGACGTAATAATCAGGCGCCGTTACTCCACCTGGGAAGTCTTCTTCGACAGTTTGGATAATATTTCTATTATCGGGTAATTTCTTTACCGCGGGCCATATAACATCGAATAAGTCATGATCGAGCTTTGTTATTCTATGCTTTATCATTTCAAAAATTGGTCGTTTAAGAAATCTTCCTAATACAAGTGGAGGTGTAGCTTTATTAGATGATGCAGATAGAGGAGCTCGGGATGGTCGAGCTGAGGCTAGAAGGCGATAGCAGCGTTCTAGAGTGTCTAAAGCTTCAGATACATCCAAAACACGACGAGACGAAAC
>DWUN01003575.1:0-11855 GCA_018249975.1 Passova gellias
ACATTTTACATCAATGCCAAGTCGTTCTGAAGTTATTTATTTACAACGTTATTGTATAACCTTAATTAAGAGTTTTACAATTAATTGGTACATAACAGTTTTCAGATTTTCAATGCGAAAATGCTTTAATAACTTTGCGATGATATTTCTCAAAATATGTGGCAATCATTATACTATTAATACTTCTATTCCTATACTATATCGTGACAAAATATCAGATAATCAAATATAGATTATAGCTAATATTAAAATCACTTTCGAATAGGTAAGTTAAATACTTCTAGAATCGTTCCGCGTCTTTTTTGATAATAATTAAATTGATTTAATTATCCACCTTCGTAGATTTTATAACAATAGCTCATACCATCGTATCTGCTTAATATCTTTTATCTTTATTTTATCCAAATTGGCTGAACGATAAACATGTTTGTTTTCGCTTCATTCAACTGTGAGTGTTGCCCACATATCAACTGATTCGTAGGTCTAGGTCACAGTTTATTTATTTAATCAATTATTTGATGGTACGAAAATGAAATTACAATGGAAACTTAATAATTTAGTTTATAAGATTTATTTTCGCTTAATGTCTATACTTGCATTTACGTACATAACATTTAGTAATAATATGAAGAGTACAACAATATTAGCGACAGAACAAAAACCGGTAACGTAGTGTTGCCAGTTTTGGTAAGAAGGTATTATGCGCTTTATTCTGTGTATCACATTTAGCGCTAAACTATTCGTAGTACATCTTTTCTCTTTGTCCCCATGGGACCAATTGAAAATTTGAAACAAGAACGATTGCATAATTAATAATTATCCTATGTAAAAATTATTGTAAATCCTTAGATACCTATTATTTTTAATTCGTAATTTTTATAAATCATTTACATACTGGATATTACAAATGTAAGTGACAACAAAGTATTGTATTTCGTTCCCAATCTAGGCATATTCCATTCCGAGATCCACTGGCACAAAGACAACACCTTGTCCACGAATGATTGTGGGCTAGTTGCCAATATATCTTCCACTGTAGACGCGATACAATTCCATTACGTTGAATGATAGAACATTTGGGGCGGCTGAATGTACCAAGGTGTCAAACGTTATCATATAAAATTAATGTCTAACGGTCGATATAAAATTCGTAGCTTCGTTTGCTAGTTTTTTTGCATCATCTTAGTTATAGACTAAATAAATTGTAAAATGCTATATGTACCTATTATTTGAGATATTCGCCTCAGATCCGGAAGAATAGATATATCAGGCACTTGGTGCGGTCTCCCTACCACGGTTATAATCTTGGCGTGATGTTCTAATACTAATAATATTAGTTATACTGATTGAATTCCAAAGTTTTGCATTAAAATAGCGACAGGTCTAACTTGTTTGTTGTATATCTCGCAATATAAATTGTCCAAGTATGTGTTGTCATGTTTCTGAAGACCGCAGGTGAGGGAAACGGGAAGCGTCTGTTTACCCCTGTCGTAAATAGGCTTGATTGTATGTATGCAAAAATTGTGAGGAAACATTAGGGTTGTGCACAAAGTTTTCAGAGATATTAGAAGTCTGCCAACAGCTACATGCACAGCGTGCCAGATTACGGCCTAATATTTTTCAACATGAAAGGAGGAATATATCCACAAGTAGAACAATAAAGAGTTTGCAAAAAATATAGTTAAAGGTACCACGAATTCCACTAAGGCTTAAAGGTAAAATATGGTTAAAGGTAATGAGACCATGAATTCCACTTAAACTTAAAGGTAACAAAATACGATGTCGGAAATAGTATGAAGTGATGTTTTCGCTGGGGCCTATGACAACAGACAATTCGGACACAAGCCGCAAACGATGACACGTGTTTGGCATACATTCCGCTGGCTCAAGGTCGCACTTCGGAACTGGTTTCGAGCGTGTCTTAAACTAATGAATCTATTAGCGATTGTAGCGATTTATTTCTGGCGAACGTAATAAGATCGTCTTCCTTATAGCCGCGACCGTGATACCAACAACTAGTAAGGAAACTTCTCAAAGCGATCCCAAGTAAATGAAACAATAATAATTTTTATTTCAATCAACATATTGGATCGTAATTAAAATATATAGGTATATCTAGTTACATCTATCTTTAATGTGAACTAAATTTAAAATTAATTAATTAATCCTATGACTGTCGATCCAGTGCCTTTGGCTGCAGCAGTCTGTTCTGGCAGCGATTACCTTTAGGATGTTGTTGTCATAAAAGACCACAGGTATATGGGTGGTAGTTTAGCGCTGGTTTGGCAAATTTTTGATATATAAAAGTTGAGAAATCTGGTAATGACAGTTTCGATTTCAGTTATAGCGAGCAATGTTCAAATTTCGCCACGCAGAATGCTCAAAACATCACAATCACATTCAATAACAATCTTAGTGATTACGAACAATTTCTGGTATGTGATTCGCATACAGTTGTACAAGTGGCACTTGTATCCACGTTGAAAAACAAATGCTAATTGATTATCCAGCTGTTTTGATTGCGATTCGGCTATTGTTGTTCATGAAATTTGCGACGCAGAAAATATTTTTTCACATGTTACATTTTGAATACGTAATATTATACAATGCGTGTGTATTCGAAATTGTGATATTACTATATGTGTGAACAAAATTTGTCGAGGAACATTCGTAATTAAATAATTCTTAATCAAAGGATTAAGTATGACTAATCATTATTATTTTTTATTATCAAAATTAATATAAGCGCAATATTCGATGGCATATGAATTGTTTCAATACTTTTGTTTATAAATAAACGCGCCTACAATTTTCAGTCTCTTCCTGGGTGCAAGCAAGGCTTCGCAACTGCAATACTGCTTAACGATATTACATAAAAAACAGTGTGACTTTACTGTATAACATACGAAATTAGGCCATACGTAAGAAATCTCTTGTGAAGTGAAGAATTTTCTCGCATATCCATTTCGATGTTAATCTTAAAAGGAAGATAAAAATCCTCTCCGCTTGTTTCGAACTGCTTCTGACATTTCTATTTTTCGCTCTGGCAACCCGGTTAAATTATTGGCCAGTACGTTTGTTTTGAAGAAATTAAAGGAGTATTTGTTTTGTATGGTTCAAATTTCGTTGCTTTAAAGACTGTGTTAATATTTATGCATTTTATGCTTAACAACATCCTTTTATTTTTAATAAATGTTACATAATTGCCATCCGTCATTATAGAAAAAATATTTATTGCTAATAGAACATGATGCCCATATTATATTAGCAAATAAGCAAGTATTATTATGTAATATCTCTTAAAAAAATTGTTTTCGGTAAATATTCATACTTATATAGACTTGCCAGTTTCAGATCTTAACTGAATCTTGCTACTAAAATATTTTATTATTTATTAATATTAATCGTTTTTTTTTTATGTGAAACATCCACATACATGAAGGTGCAACATAAAACTTATTGAGGCATTGTATTGTTAATGAAATGCGCCAAAGCAGCATAATGGCATTCTAACAACGCATTTGTAATTTAATACATATTCTGTGAGGTAATTAGGGTTGACAGTTTATCGGAGTTTAGAATGTCCAAAATTGGGTACTGGCCCAAAACTTCGGGAATACCTCTTGGCTTGCAGCGCGCTATGTTAAAGCTGATTACAAACTTTAATATTTTGAACGTGAAATTAATATTTGCTATAAAATAGCAACATGCGTTAATAAAATAAAAACATATAAAACTTGATTGTTGAAGAAACATTGAATTTGATTTAAGTATCGATGGTAAAATTAGAGATGGCGAAAACGATTAAAACAGTATTTCTTTTTTAAAATCCTGTAATAGAGTTGACAACCCTAGTGGCGACTGTTTACTAGAAGTGCAGCGTCGGCGTTGCAGTAGTTTTAGCAACAAACAATTGAATACCAACACAACAAACAGTGCGGCGTAATAAGTGTTGTTTTAGTACCGCTTGTTTTGTTAACTACAGTTCAAATATAACGTTGTGTATTTCTATGTGGAAATCCAAGGACGTTTTCAATCAGTAGCGGCTCTTAGCAGTAAATCTGTTTAGTGATGAGTGACTTATGTTTATTAAGATATTGGCTGATGATAAAAACCTCTGCTCCTCGACGCAGACCCCATCAGTGTTAGTTATCAAATAAATGCGCACAAATAATAGCCACACTCATGTTTCATATCCGAGCCGCTCTTGACAGTGTTTTTTTTTTTCATTTCCTAGCCACATGTTAGTCCAAGGTCTTCGCGGAGGCGATAAAATATTTTTAATCTATTTTTACACTTCCCGAATAGCGCGCAGTTCTGGGTTCGTTTCGCACGAAGCATAAAGGACCGCATTGTAACCGTCAACGACTCTCGTCATAATGTCCTTGATCTTTTGTCCTTGTTTGAAGTTTTTTGACGTTCCCGCGCCATCTTTACTACATTGTAATCATTGTTCTGTGATACAGAAATATACTATTTTTATTTTAATTATACACATGTACCAACATATTTTTTGACTTTAAGTATAGTTACTCATTTAGCAATGATTTCTTTTTATATCAATGATTTCTCATACTTATTATAAACAACATCTTACTCACTTCCCTTGCTGGACAAAAAAGTAAATTTTGAGATTTTTTTTCATTTTAGTTAAATTACTTTTATACTTAAAATGAGCCAAAAAAAAACTTTACAAAAAGAAATAGACTATTCTTCTTAAGAGTTCTATTTGCATATGACATTTTATTCAAAACAATGCTGCAGATCAGTTGCGATCAGAAATTATTACTTTTACATAATTTGCAATGTCAATATTGCGTAGACTGGATTTTTAATTTTACATTATTATACATTTTATTTTGATTCGCACTGAAATAAACTTATTGTCCACATTGTTATTGTTATGTTAATTTTCTCACATTTCAACACCGCAAAGAACAGTGTTTTATAACATTTATTTTTAAAACTGTGTACCACAGTGGGCGAGTATTCACTGCTCCTGATAACAAACAGCTGTGAAAACATAAAAGCCTCGTTTCGCGATATACAAATCAGTCGCACAAATATTCACGTTACGTTATCACTAAGCATACAACGTTTATTTAAACAACAATACCCTTATCACACAAATCCTCCACGATTTGCTTTTCGTATTGGACTTTTGAATAAATGTTTACATTCCATACGTACCTTTCCTACATATGTTTTGTTATATCTACCGGCTTCTTTCTCCTTAAACCCCATAGACAGCGGCGCCCGAAGTCGATAAATTATTTTTATTATAATCGTTATACCATCACGCGAGGTTAAGAACGGGGTAAGCAGACAGCACCGATTGGTAAATATCTTTATCCCTACAGAACTGACGTCCTTTTACATTCATCACACTCTTCATACATACATATAGTATTAAATTCTTTACACTGCACTGAACTCTTGTTCATAATGCAGTTTCCTTACAAAATTGTCTCGTAACAGCAATTATTTGCCATATATTATTTATTATTCATTAAACAATTACAGAATCAATTTGTAAGTGAGCCGTAGAATCATTATTAATTCGTCATAAAATATTCATATCTAGCCACAACGGTATAATTATGCACATAGTAATGTGTATCTGTGAGATTATGTAACAGTATCTGCGCGTTTAGCTCAAAACATTCATTGTTTCATTACTAATTACTTAGATATATTAATTTTACATTGATGCAAATACATATTTTTTAGTTCACGATGAGAATGGAACTAATATCTTAACTCAACATGTAGAGCCTCACCTCGGCATATATCGAGGTACAATACAATAAATGGGCAACACGTGCTACGACCTATACAGAATTCGTTATCTCTTTAGACCTTGACCTTAAGAAAACCAATAGCAATACCAAAAAATTACGCCACATTGTTACACATACATACAGCTGGAGACTGAGGATTATGTGGCAAAGCATCCTTAAAAGTCATTGGAAGGTCAAATGAGCTTTGTAGCACCGACTTCCTGTGATAATATAAGATACATTACCGTCTGGCCCTCGTTAGTTACCTTTGTTATCGCGTTTCTCAAAGACATTTTTACTTATATGGAGTTTTCCTGATGGTGCAAGAATTTTGTAATTCGGAACACGTTTAATTTGGTCTTTTTAAGCTAGGTATGTCTTTTCTTTCTGTTATCACAAGTTTAGATGATATCTAGATATGTTTAATCTCTGCACGTTACTGTTGAAACGAATCAATCAATCAAATATTTATTCACACCAACGTATGTCAAGAGTAATCACATTATTATACGTATTATACAATTATTATTTGTTGTTCTATATTTCAACTCAAGAGATATAAAATTATTATTCATCGAAGTTGACATTAACTAGATTATAAAAACATAAATTTATTGTCATTTGCAGACCAAACAGGAATTGCATAGAGATGAAATTAAGTGTGAATTAAAAAGGAGAACACATTAGTTTTCGTCTGAGACGATGTTTGATCTGATAACATTTGATATCATAGACAAAATAATACACAGTCATGACACATATGTGACTTATATATTTGACCGACTTCAAAAAGGAGTAGGTACTCAATTCGTCCGGGTTTTTTTGTTTTTTTTTTATGTTTGTTTTTGAAAAATTTTTTTTCATAGAATGTAGTAGTCGGTGACATTTTGTCGTACGAGTATCTATTGATTGATTTCTGTAATTTATTCTGCTAAAGTAGTTGCCAAGTTGATTTATTGTGAACACTTGACCTTACTTTAATTTACTTATCGTGGATAGAAACCAAAATTTAATATCAAACTTCTTCCAGTTTCGCTACAGATCTTCATAAATTGATATAATAATTTATACTAACTTGCGCTTACGTTTTATCTTTACTCGCAACGTTATATTATAATGGTTTATTTAATTTGAAATGGCATGGCTGCATATCGTCTATTCTGAGCTTAAATCTATTTGCAGAGATTTACCTATTTATCGCAAGTCACTAGTCTGTTGCGTGACCAGATTTACATACATGCTATATTTTGATTACTCGTCACACAGATTTTAATGGTTCAGTAAATATTAACACTTAGCTAGCAGTAAAAACATAAAATAATATTTGCTTACTTGATAACTTGTAATAACAAGTTTTAATATTGTTGAAGGAAGGATGAGTAGCGGTTAAAGTGAAACCGAAAACGTCATTTGGAATATAAATAAAACCATAATTAATGTTATGAATTTTTATGACCGTAATTGTAAAGGCAGAACTTGAAGACTATCACGGTAAAATAGATTTTGATTAAACAACTGTGTGACTGAAACAACGAGATTTTTTTATTGTTCCAAAAGGTTCTGTCTATTTAGGGATCACATGCCCTCGTGTGAGTTGTTCAAATATATGTATTACTAGCTGACCCGGCAACCGTTGTTCTGCCATTTAAAATATAACGGTATCTCTCCACTATTTAATGGATGTTTTTTTACATATAAACCTTCCTCTTCAATCACTCTATCTATTAAAAAAAACCGCATCAAAATCTCTTGGGTAGTTTTGAAGATTTAAGCATATAGTGACAGAGAAAGCGATTTTGTTTTATACTATGTGATTATTAATATTACATAATTCCATACGTGTTCAAATTCTAAGTTCAAAATTTGTCCGTCCTGTATTTTCGCGTACTAACTTCCTGATAATGACCACTAAATCTACTAATAACTAAAGAGCGTGTCGACTTTTGATAGCCCACACATAAACAATTAACTGAATCGTTACATTTACAATTGTTACATTTCCTTTGCAAAAATGTTTACTCTACTGTTACCCGGTTTAAAACTGTCGACCTTGCAACAGTACTGTTGATGTTTACAATTACAATTGTTTATGTAACAGTAATTCGAGCGGTTTCATTAGTACGCTAACAGTATACTCGTTAATTTTGCAACTCGGAATATTGTGTCGAGTATATTTTTGTTATGAACGTAATATCGTATAGTAGGTATCTAGGCGTGTAAACATGTTTCTATACATTATAATTAAAATGGGAACCATTTGTGATACGTGACTACCTGTTTCCTATTGTAACAGGACAGCTGATACAATACATACTACATATATAATACTTAAATGGATATTTTATGGTATGTTCACAAAAAATGTAGGCTGTTGTTGGGAATCGAAGCCGAGTTTTGGTTTAGCAGTTAAGATCACTGACCTCTAGACTAGGGAGCTACTCAATTTACCTACGTAACGTACTTGTGAAGTTATACGTTAAATATCAATTCGGCTCTTGGTAATTCAACCTGAAGTAATCATATTCAACGGAACATTAGAATGCTAATTGAAAATGGCTTTTGCTGGTCATAAATTTAAGGACTAATTGCCTCTGATTTTGCCTTTATCGATACATTGTTAACAATATGCACTAAGAATTGTCAGCTTCATACATTACCAATCTCTACGTAGTATAAAAGAAAGTCCCTTTCCGCTGTCTGTCCCTATGTACGCTTAGATCTTTAACACTACTTAATGGATTTTAATGCGTTTTTTTATAGATAGAGTGATTCAAGAGGAAGGTTTACTATGTATAATAACATCCATTATATAGAAGAGAAATACTGTTAACATTTATTTGGCAAAATAACGTTTGCCGAGTCATCTAGTGTACAATAAATCAAAGTGTTCTCCGTTGCCACATAGTGATGCAATGCAGCGCGTATTCCCGGACGCTTTCGTAATTTGAAATGGACAAGTTGCTTAGGATATGACTTTAAATGGATTTGTAAGGAGTACCTCGAGTTGTCCTTAAACGTACTGAACGACGTAATAATTGACGACCTTGCCAGGGCTGCGGGGAACGGGGAGAGGGTACCAAAAGCTGAAGATTATGAGTTGTAGCGATGGTCTCATGTCGCCTATTGAATATAACTTATACACAGAACGTAGTACATTGTTCTTACATTTTCGGACATAAATAATATGTAAATGCGTTTAATCTACGTGACAAGAAAAACAATGTTTTGTGGTTAGTTGTATATCCAATGTTATTTGTTTAGTGAAATATTTAAAATACTTATCACTCTGTGGTTAGCTTCTGTTCAGTATTGTGTCGTTCAGAAATATTTAAAATGTAACGATATTATGGAATGCTCACAGGCCGGTTTCAATATTAAAAGTATTCGAAGAATAGAACTAGGTATCTAAGTGTAAAAAATAATGTTTCCTAATAAACTCTTGATAAATTAAAGTTCTTATTCAAAAAAGCTGTTCAGTTTTCAGTAACTACTTAATAATTGCTACACATGACTGGAACGCCTGGTGTTTCAGTGTTTTAAAGCTACACACTATAGTTTACAACAATGTTGTTTTGAGGCTGACCTTCCGCATTCCGGTTTTGAATACAAAGAGACCGACATCCGTCTAATTGAAATACGTTATTTCAGAAGTATTATACCATATTTGTAAATTTCATTCAATATTCTCAACTAGCGGTCTGGTAAATAGAAAAATCATTCGTTTTCCTTGTCGTTTTGACTAGAACAATAGGTTAATTATAATTCTATGCCATTGTTGATGTGCAGTCCTTTTATGCACATATGTAACAAGTGCCATTTTAATAACAATCGTATGTAACAAACAAGTGCTTAGCTCTAGGTGTAGACATACAAAATTCGAATTTTAAGATCTAAATGCTATTTATTACACCGCTATTTATTTTTCTCCTTTTGTCTATTTATCCATGCTGACGGTCGCGACGTGAACGGCGTTCCATGGTGATCATTCTTTACATAATATTATCAATATACCATCACGCCAGGTCCTTAACGGGGTAGGCAGAGCACCGAGTGCCAAATATCTCTACCCTTACAAACCTGACGTTCTTCGTCTACATTCATCACTCTCTTCGTGCACACACGCCGATTTCGGAGACTCTTGACTCCCCAGCCAGTGTCTGACCTATTTGGTCGAGATAGGAGAAAGTCTTATAAAAAAACTATAGAATTTTATAATAACTAGAGAACAATAGAGATTGCACTTAGCTCCTTGTTATATTATTCATTTTTATGTTAATGTTTATGTGGTTTTATTAACTATCTAATACATAACACTTATATATTATATACCTATTATGTATGCCGCTGTAAATCACACTGCGTTTTTTTACGCCTCAACCACGCCGCCATGAAACATTCGCATAGTTTGTAAACAACAGACTTTACAATGCGGGGTCCATTGTATTTTCCTTGCAGTGTCCTTGGGCGTATTGTTTGCATGTTAGCTATAATAATTGATATATAAAATACACGAAAGAATCTCAAATCATATCTCTCAATTCAGGAATTTAAATCTCCGAAAGCTAGCCGCTTAAAGTGGCGGAAAACTTCGTGAGGTAACTTTCGTACGTCTAAAAGTTGTTCATCTGTTGTAGGCTTCATGTTTGTTTACTATCAGGCGAGATAACAGTCAAACGCTTGACTATTGAGAATCTACATATACATAATATGTATAATAAAACTGTAGAAGAGTTCAATTCTGTACATCGAATAAAAACTTAAAAAAAATACGCCTAGAGGTCTTCATATAAGTAACACAAGCCAAAAAAAATTATTTTGAAATTTTTGTCTGTCTGTCTGTTGTCCGGATTTAACGCGAAAACTACTAAATGAATTTTGATGAAACTTTTTTTGTTATATAGCTATCACTCTTCGCCAACATATAGGCTACAATTTATTTTGAAATAACACACCAAATGTTGCCCAAAGCCACTATTCCATACGAACGAAGTCGCGGGCAAAAGCTAGTTTAAAATAAAATTGTCTTCATAATCAGTAAATAATCTTTGTCTCCAGTGGTGTACTGCGACTACAGCGGCTCTGGTCGCGCCCTGCAATGGATAGAGGAGTACATCGCGCGGGACGTGGTCCCGGGGCACGCCACGCGCTGCTCCGCGCTGTCCATCACGTCGGGACAGAGCGAGCTGTATCGGTAAGCGTTCACGTTCAAATTCAGCGATTTCAGGCTATCTTTATATACCAAAACTCGCTGTCCTGGCGAACTTCTTACAACCTCACTATAAATAAATAGTTTAGTTACACCAATACCTATACCGATTTTAATAATATTTGACGGGACGTACATCATATTTTGTTTGATAGGTCAGCAGTTTATATGGAAAAATTAAATTGCTGTTATTACTATTTTGAACCGATTTTTCCTTATCTTCTCACCTTTTAAACCTTCCCTGGATTTCCACGATTACTTTAAAATCAAAATGAGCCCAATCGGTCCAGTCGTTCTGGAGTTCTAGCGAGACTAACGAACAGCAATTGATTTTTATAAATATATCAGAAAGAATAAATTTAAAAATTCGTTCACAGATCGGAATCTATGGAGATCATTCGGTCAGTAGTTGGAGCGGGGCTGGATGATGTGGTGGTGCTGGGATCGTCGTTATCCAGGTTCCTCCGCGCACTGAGGCCTCAGCGAGTAGCAGTCTTCGTGTCCTCCAGGGAAACGGAGAGGCAGCTCGCTCCATGGAAAGAAGTCGATGCGGAAGTAAGTGAACCTACACGTATAATATATGAAAGTTGTCATAATTTTTTAAAGGAAATTTGTCAAAAAATTTGGAAAAGAAAAAAGAAAGTCAGGTTCTTTGACAAGGATTGTGACCTAAACGGCATGATGGATTTTAACATATTGCGTGACGTTACATTGGTCTTGATAACGCAACTGAAAGTGGCGCATCTTTAATTTGCTTTTTTCGGCATACATGTACGACCTCATCACTACATGGTATAAAACAAAGTCGCTTTCTCTGTCATTATGTCCCCTTGTTCCCTTAAATCTTTAAAACTACGCAACGGATTTTG
>DWUN01003576.1:0-11849 GCA_018249975.1 Passova gellias
GTGTTCAAATCAAATGAAATCAAATCAAATATATTTATTTGCCTGAACGTAGGTACATAACAGATTTTATAGGATTACATTTAGTGCTCTACATTTCACCTTATAAGGTATGCAAATTTAATGAGTTTTAAATTGTAAATTACATTAATTTCATTTAGATTGTTTCAGATAAAAGCTCTATTCCAATGGTTTTCCAGACTAAAGTTACCCTTTTGTTCCTTATAATAAGGATAATTGTCATTCTACACCACTTACAGCAGTCCTCAATGATACATAGATATTATGTGATTTCAACCAAATTATATATAACTGTAGTCTATGGTTTTAACCTTATTATGACAGGAAACCTATGTGAAGCTGTGGAACAAAGAAAAAAACAATTGTCTATGACCATTCTTTTATCCTCTCTTACTTACGTGGTTCAATAACTTGGAATAGTCAGAAGTGTGTCGGACTTTGTGGCAAACCAGACTATCACTGTTGAGATATACCTACATATTATATAACGCTAAGAGCAGACCACCGCACTCGCCACAGACTACATCTTACATCATAAACGCAGTAAACGTGAACTAAACGATTTGCGTTAAGCTGTGCCCGTTCACAAATCATTTGCGCTAAGCGATGTGTCGGCTAGCGATACCCCGCGCTCGTAAACTGCACTGTGACGGATGACGCATTGTGCGATAAACCAATATAAGCCCTCGGACGGTTGAGTCGGTCCGTTACATCGCAGCTTAGAGATCGGATCAGCAAGGATCAAATTCCTGAAACAACAATTCGGCGAACGCAATATCTCACTACTATGTTGCAAGTCGGCAGTGCTTCGGAATTCTAGACGAACGGCATATTGTATTCGGTAGCTGTCGAGCGAAAGTTTTATTATTTCGACGTCGGTGTTAGATATTTTGAACTCTTCATTCTTCACGTTATGGAATTGCGAATGGATTGTCCAATGGCTCTTTGTGTGCGACTTGCAATTGTCTGTTGTGTCGTCGGGAAGACGTTGGTGAATGTATTCTTTTGTTTTTTTTATTTGTTCCCATCCATCGGCCTTTGAAAGTCCACTGCAGATAGGCCTCCCCTAATTGGCGCCACTCCGTCCAGTCCTGGACCTTCTGGGACTGTGGTATTCTCCTGATTTCATTATATCATCAGACCACTTCGTAGGAATGCGATTATTACAAAGAAGTGGTAAAAAGCTGTACTCTAAAAGTCTACTAGCATTTTCTGGCAATCTACCTTTGGGACTACCTACATAGGTAAGTTTGGGCTTAACTGGCCCATTAAAAATTGGCACTACAAAGGACCAATCTAATTCCTAGTGGCATTCTTCATCGGTCAACCATGTTTGAGGTGAAAAATCATTTTATGCAAATTTCAAGCGAATTAAAATAAAAAAAGGTCTGCATCTATTCTAGAAAAAAGTGTAACAGAAACACTAAGCTACATTGCAATTGTTAACATTAGTATGAACTTCTGCTATAAAGGTAGAGTAAGAGAGAGAGAAAAACTAATAAGAAAACACTGGAGTATATTGGAGTAGCCTACGCAGCCCTCCATTGAATAGGATAAAAAGTTGAAAAATGAGTTCACTTCGTGATCACAGAGCCGCGTGCCTGCTCCTCGGTTAGTTAGCCACCGTCCGCTCCGATCGTTTGTAACACGGTACCCGCCGCTCAATCAACTCTTCTGGCTCGTCACTTTTTTCACAACTACCCGCATTCCGATACGGTCAAAAATATTTGAAAGAGTAAAATTTAAAATGGATGCCTACTTCAAAAAAATCACATAAGTATTTTCATCGGGCAGTATCTCTATTTATTATGTAGGTATACGTCGGTTTAGTTGTTGAACTAGACCGCTGAGTTGTGGCTTCGATTTCCGTCCAGCACAATATTATCCTACATACGATACTATAGCAAGCATATCTAAATTGTAATTATAATACACATATAATATAAAAATCACATAGTACATGGTTTCCACTTTGAAAACTTAAGTATTTTTTCTTAAATTTGCCATATTATCTAACTATGCATTAAAGTTAAAAAGCTTTATATGTTCGCGGATGAGTTGACTGTTTCAACATTATAGATCCCGTATTATGACGTGGGGCAGGCGGCATTCATATTCCGTAACTCGCCGACTATTACGGCGTGGTTATTTCACAAACGATTACTCCCAGTGGCCGCTAACTAACCGAGGGTTGCAGGAAGGGTTGCAGTTGATGCTTTTTGCACTTTGATGTCCGTCCACAATTGCTCTACCAAAGTATAACTAACTCTAACAATGAGAAGAATCTAATAATGTTTCAAATCGTAACAAACGATTTGAATACACACGGGTATCCGATTCCAAATTAGGCAATAAATTCCTGTATTATGATCAGCGTACAGACTGATAAACATACAATACAATACATTTATATAGATATTTTTCATTACACCCGGACACAGCACAAACAAATGTGCTCGTCAAACAAATGTTTGTACTGTTTGGGAATCGAATCTGCGACCTCCGATTTGCCATGGCCTCTAACCGCTCGACCAAAATGCCAGTCAATCATTTTGTCAGTTTTTGTATCAGGTCCAGTCCACCCCGCGTCCGCGCTGCCCGTGCCGGCCATTACGAGCGGCCGCTGTTCCCCAGTCTCCTCGACCCGCGGCGCTGATGTGCCATTGTAACAGAACACCCACAAAGGGACATTGGCAGCCTTCCGCTGTTACGCGTTGCTGTATCGCGTGCGTTGGGTGCGTTGTGCGGCACACGCTGAAGCGATTTAGTTAGTTTCTGAACCTCATTTTATAACCTCATTTTGGTATCACTCGCTAAAACGACGAAAGAAAACATCGCGAAGAAACTTGCACACTTTAAATTATGTTATAAAAATTTATCATATTTTCGACGTATGTGAAGTGTGTCAATCCGGAATTGGCCAGCGTGGTAGACCAAAGCTTACAACCCTATCACTATGAGAGGAAACCTGTGTCCGATAGTGGACAATAAGAGAGACGGAAAGAGAAAAAGAAACAAAAATACAAATGGTAAGTATTAAAAATTAGTTTACCTTAGATGGTGAGGGGGTGCATTCAGCCTCAGCTATGGTTAACAACTCGCGATGATTTTGTACAAGAAATGAACGTTTCGTAATATCCATAAAACGGCAAACATCGCGCCTGCAACTTGCACCGGTCGCGCCATACAATACGCAGTGGGCCTTTGTTCAAACGGCAGTTTAGCGAAAGCAATTTCGTGTTTACGACAACCGACAGATACGAGAGCGTTGGTACATAAGCGCTCGTATTGCGAGGACTCTCCGACGTTCGATAACTTCTATACGTTGGCTGCGATTGCACAAAAATATTGCCAATTTCTACATCAGAATGGAACTGTTTTTTAAATAGACTTGCGTTTTATTTGTATCTCAGACGATGGTGAGTTGCATTCCTTTGAACGTGCTTTGGTAACAGTGGGAAAACTTCAAAAGTGACTGTCTTGGGAAAGAACGCACTATCCCTCTAACACGGCGGCTCTACATAGGGTACATTTGAGGATGAGAAGGTCGGTGATTTTTGCTTTCAGCGAACTGCTGGTGGAAGTCCATTTTAGTTTTATTTTATTGTGTAATAAATGTGCATTGACTGCGAACTCATTTGATTGTAAGTGAGGTGCAGTGTACGGTTGCTAAAAAGTGTCTAATCACTTTGCTCTTAGCATTTTCCGTTTCTCAAAAGGCAGTGTGCGATAAGCTAGAAGTCTTAGAACCTCATTTGAAAATGCCTGGTGGCTGAAATGCTCACCGCTGCGCCGTCACGCCGCGATCAATTTATGTGGCCCTTGTGGTCTTGGACTCCAAACGTCACATCGCCCGGATATAGCACCTACTTCGTATCAAGGCAATGTCTTTTTTTAAGGTTTTTTTTTTACTGATCCTGGATTTGATAGGAAAGGTGGATTGAAATTACAAAATTGAAATTAGACTAAATGTTAGATTTTCTAGTCTGTTCTTTAGTATATAACGATTAAAAAAATTAAAGTATTTACTTCCACTACACGCTAAAATAGTTAAAGAATTAAAAAAAAATCTGAAAACCACAAAACGAATCATCTTTTCGTCTCAAAGATACTATTATCTCTCGAATGCACCTCATCTAAATACATAATGATGAGACTTTAATTATCATTAAACTTTTCATTAATACATTCACCAGCAGTTCATAACCACATGGCAATAGCAATTACATAAACAATCGGAACTCCTTAAACATACGTGTTATGTCTACACCTTTACGATGGAGATAGGATCTGGTCACATGAATCATTATTTAACAGTGCGGTTGCCGGGTTAGCGGGGCGACAAGCACTCAACTTTTATGGTTATTTAGGAGCCAACGCATGACTTAGCATCGTTATAATAGAGCTTTTGCTTCGGATACTGGCTGGATATATCTTCTGACAGCGGTGACTGCTCTGATCAACTTAGTGGAGTCAAGACATGACTTAGTATTGTGATTATCATTGTAATTGGAACCTTGACTTGAGTTACTGCTTCGATGTATGTTCTAAATTTCTGATGTACTGCTCTGAATGTTGATAACTTACTAATCAACTATACCATCACGCCAGATCCCTATCGGGGAAGGCAGAAAGCATCGGATGCTAAATATCTCTATCCGTGCAGGTTTGACGTGCGTCTTTCAAATTCACACTCTTCGGAAACTCTTGACTCCACCTGCCAGTACCCGCCCTATTTGGTTAAGACAGGTAAGTCTTGGTCCCTCCTCGACTCCTACATCCATCAACACCAGCATTGTATATCTCTTTCTTCATTCTTCCCTTTTACCCGCGACGGAACGGAGACGGTATGCGTTTGGGGCGAGAGGACGTTTGTTTGTTTGTTTGTTTGTTTTTTAGTATGTCTCCTTTCAGAACAAACATACGAAAATCCTATTGCACAATAAACCCTACACGGACTGAAAGCAGCGCGGTATATTAAATGGTAAATTTCCTTTCAAAATTGCCAGGATTAAGGAAAAGAGTCGAATATTTTCAGTACAAAACAATGAGCTCCTTTCGTGACGCCGCATTAGCTAAGTACCAACATCGGGAAGGCTGCGCGAAATAAACCGCGCTGAGACGTCTACAATTAATGTATAGCGCTCGTATCCATAGCCGAACACGACACGGCATGAAACCTGCATGTCCAATATAACAATGGACTGTACAGAATCGGTGTGTTCCTACGTTACATCCATACAAAATATTATAAATGTGAATGTAAGTCTGTTTGTTACGCTTCCACGCGAAAACTACTTAACCGATCATCGTGAAACTTTGTACACGCATTCTTGGATGTATTAGAAGTAACATAGGATACTTTTTTGGAAAAAAAAGTATTTTGTAACGAAAAATAAAAAAGTAGCGATACAATAACTGTTTTGTTAAATTCAAACACGGACGCAGTACCAGGCACAGCTAGTTAAACTATATAATAAACGACATCTTTAGGTATTATCCTTGCAGAGATTTTTGTGTTCGTCGTGTCGTAAGTAAGAGTGGGCGCGCTTCCAACGCACGCCGGCTCCGCGCCACCCTTGCTACATCATTAACATTCAATAATCCTTAATCCCGCGCCGTGTGGCAACACGAAATGCGATTGGCAACGCAAACAACGCGATATACTTGCGGGACTCAACCGCAGATGCTTCACGGATACCGTTAACAGGGAACGAGATTATAGAGGCGTATAATAACATGTGATTTTAGGGTTTTTTTTAATGAAATCAATAGATTTTGCATAATTGCCACAAGAAAAGGTCCTACCCTAAATATAGGTAATGAGTTTAAAGTCCTAATTTGCAAAGCGCTTTGCAAAATTTACTATTACTATAAAGACAACATAACTACAAATGACTACATTTTAAAAGGTTCTAAAAAGTATGATAATTATTTTAAATAGATTAGTTCTAAACCCAAACCTAAGGTTATGTAATATAACAAACAGACTTTATAAACAAATATTATTGCTTTTAATTAATATTGTCCTTTATTGGTTATTGTAAGTTGAATTTTTGAGCCAGTATTGCTGGGGGTAAAAGTTAGTTTATTTTAATAATAAACAGAGTAATCTACCAACTAATTTCCAAAATGAATATTAATTTAAGATTAATTGTAAAATGGATAAAATTACATAACAATTCAAGCCTAAGATTATCTCATTGATCGTATAAAATTGTAATGTTGTAAGTCATCGAACAAAATGCGATACAAATCTAACACGGACCAAAGCTCACAATACTTTTGCAAGTACAAAATACTCATAAACCTACCCACTGAGAGATCGATCAAAAAAAACTAATCTACCCACCTCAACGGGAATTTCACAAAAATAACGCGCATTACCGTGTCGTGTTTCGAACCGGGCGTACCCACACCGGTAAGTGTAGCGACCACTAAGCATGCGCGGTTTATCGCATTAAATTACAATAACTCTGCGGACGTCAGCTGCCAGCTGTCAATCACCCGGAGGATTTATTTACCCCTCGGTACGTGCACTCGCGTCCCTTTCCTACGTACGGGCGGCGAGAGAGACGGGAACGGTTCGTCTCTCTCGCGTGACAGATACAATGTGTTGTTATAAAGACTTAAAAGGTTCCAGAAAATGTGTTACAATTTTGCGGTCGCGCTAACTCAGTGGAAGCGATCGTGTGGACGGATCAGGGTTCAAGTTCTCTGGCGCTGGCGTTCTTATTATAGATTGCAAGCTGCGGTTAGCTATGCGATATATGAAGAATACCAAATAAGCCACGAAAACAGATAATAAATAATCTCAGATACATGTTTGTATTGGAGACAAGAAACAGGTTATTCAAGTAAAACTGCTATATGAGGACTTTGTTCTACAACCACTTTTAAATAGGTAAGCTTTGTTTAATCCTAGTATCACTTTTGGTACGCCAGCACCAACGAACCGTGGGCGCTACCTTACGATATTAAGGAGTTTAATAATTCAAGAATTTGTGTAACACGAACCAAGAATGACTTAATCAGCATATAATGGACTCATAGCTTAAGCAAGATTACAGGAGTGTTCAATAATATCCTTACAAAGTATCACCGTTGAAAATTGAACTTTATTTCATTGTAATAAGTTACCAATTTTTCAATTTCCTTTAAACATGATCAAAAAATAATTCCATCATAAAACCATTCGTTATTCCAAATCAAGCCTAATTACTATGACATAAGATATATATTTCAATAAAACAATTCACGCATTAATACGTAATATTTGTGCTGTAATCGCAAACTAGTAATTTGTTAAATTCTCAGCGAATTAAAAAAAAATTTAACCTAAAACCCTACAGAATAGAGTTCATTTTGCTTGTGTGTTTATAGTCAAAATAAAGGTTGGTTCACATTAAAACATGGGGTCCGATTAATCGCTTGTGGGAGCTCGCTAAGCTTATCGGGTTACTAAAATAATGTTTATGTTTACTCACGGCTTATGGTCGCCATAGGGTGAGTATTAGAACTATAAACCTATGGGATTTTAACCCCGTGTAACACTGTTAAAATGCTCTCTAACACCACGCAAGGAATCCAAATTTTTGACGTTTTATTTTTTAAATTAAAATTGACGATTACATTTTTGGTTACGAACTAGCTTTTGGTAATCAAATTTACTAAGTTTTATTATTAACACGGCTGTCGTTTGAGTTTTCTTTTGAATATCCCATTGATTTAATCTTCCCTTATTGTTTATGACATAAAATCTCTTTTTCAATCTTGAAAATGGAATACGGATATGCATAGACAATTCATACCATAGACAATTGTTCCTTTTTTCGCAAACACGGTAGACTTACAAAATATAAAGCTCCGCTGATAATGACAAAAGAAAAAAGTGTTTCTCAACCCAAGAAATTTAAAATATAACAATGATATTTTAATATCAAGTATAACATCAAATACAACATGTGTGTTATGAGCAAATTTGTTTGTTCTGTGTCTGGGTGTAACAAAATTAACTGTGTAAGTATTATATCGCATGTATATATCTATGTTTATCAGGTATCATTTTACCGTGACGCAGGCAACTAATGCCTAATTTGAAATCAGTTACATACATACATACATAGTTCGAGCTATCCCAATTATAATTATAAAGAAACGTAAAAAGATTTTCCTCCAATTTTCAATAACGTATTGTCTAATTTCGATCATAAAGCGGATTAACAAATAGAATACGTTGTTGTATCAATAAAACGGCATTAACCAACACAGGAGCCGCCGTAACCCGATCTCTTGGGCGGCTCCGGCGACTAATGTGGGCAATTGGTCGGAATAACCGCGTTAACCTACGCAACCCGAGAGGGACTCCCTTGCATTCATTAAGTAATTTGTTGCGTTTCATGTTTACTTCGTGTATCCTAAATCTATTGGAGAAATCAAAAGAGCATTGTAGCCATAGCTATAAAACGAAGTCCTTTCCCGCCGTCCCTACGCGTAGATCATTCAAACTACGCAACGGATTTCAATGCGATTTCATCAACAGATTGAGCGATTCAAGATTAATGTTTATATGTATAATAAATGCAAAGTAACTCTGTCTGTCTATCACGCTTCGGTCGAACTGCGTGGCCGATTGTAAAGAGACTTGGTATGGGGCATTGAATCCTAGGTATGAAAATGGGATGTTTTTTATCCCGATTTTTTTACGGGTTCCAAATCAACGCGGGTAACACCACGGGTTACTTGGAATTTTTCTAGACAAGATCGTATAGGCACTTTCTAGACAAGCGTGCTACATCCTATACTGCGCTTTATTTACTATCGGGTGAGCTCCTAGTCAAACACAAATTCAAAACTATTATTCAAAATAATAAAAACGGTTACTAGCTGTCCTATAAACATATCAATTAATTTAATAATATAACCTAATATTCGCTCTGTCTTTATTCCCAGATCAATCACGAAAATAGTAGCCGGTAATCTGATCTACGCTAGGTAGCTGCACGGAAGCGGAATTATCAAGTAATAGGTGTAATTGATCGGAATGACCCCGTCCAACCACCCTGTAACATGAACCCACTAAGCTCAATCCAACATAAATTTACATGAACTACATTAATTCAATTATAAACTATTATAATTCAATTTAAGTCGGTTTTCTATCGACAGCAACTAATTGACAACCACTGCTGGGAAACCTCTCGCGCAGATATAGGAGGTCAGGTATAATCGTGTTTTTACTGAAACCATAATGTATTCTACCAATCCGGACTTAGCCAGCGTTGTACGCTATGGTCTTACACCTTCTCATTATGAGACACCAGTTTCTAGCAATGAAATAATAGAAAGATTTGAACAAAAAGGTAGTTCAAGGCAATAAAAAGGCTCCGAGAGTAGAAAAAGACTTCAAGATATGGAACCGCACGATCTCTATAACTAATTATTTTTGACAACACCAATAAACCTCAAGAGTTTCCTTATGACTAGTTCGCTGAAACATCTTTACCATTTGAATTAGATATAACAATATTTAGCATGTAATTGTGTATACAATAACGACTATTTCTCATAAGGGTAAGCAGACACTGAAAATTTCCACCAGTTACGATTCTTTAAGATTCTTTGGCTTCTTCCACTCATCACAGTTATACAGGCTGTATTATTGTACGCTATAATACTCTTAACGCGAGCTTAAGTAGGTGTCCAATTTGATCAAAGTATGCACGCTTAGTTCTACTTCCGTCTCTACCAATCGTACTCGCTACTAAAACGCGATGAACGAACGGAACCTTAACAAAGCCCATCTCGGATTCACCCTTGCCGCTATTCCGTTGTGTACTATGTAATGATTTTTAAATACAGTGCCGGGGACATTGTCGGGGACATTGCCGGGTCCCGGGGGCGCATTTGTCAATCAGAGGCACGCCAGCCTACTCGTTCGTATTCAAAGGAACTCATTTAGCCGTAATGGCGTCGTCGAACTGGGGGACTGTTGGCTAATAAATCAAATTACTAAAATGGTCATCCATTACTACGTTATGCTTACGTGCTAGATAAGGACGGGGATATGCTGTCCTTGTTTAGCACGTACACGGCGCACAAATGTGTTCAACACGAATGCATTGGGAAAGCGCTACCTATTTTTTTTTGTTATAGTTTTATCTGTCTTTAATGTATATAATAGCTGGATATTAGCCATATTTGTATCCTCTTTTTAAATATAGGCAAAGCGTTTTCTTTTTAAGTATAACCAAATTTGTATATTATTTTCGAAATTTTTATAAATAGGTACATAATATTTTTGTACCTATGCAGTAAATATAATATTTAATTTTGTGGACTTGAAGTTACCATACTGTTTATTTACCGCTTCCTCTATTTTGCGATATATTTAGTATCTTATAGATACCTAATATGCGAGAGAAAGAAAAGATAAAACCATAAATAAAAATTTTAAAAAAAAACTATATGATCATACTTATGTGGAAGGTAGGTGATATCGAAAGGATCTCGACCTCCGGTGTTATTAGTAATTATTATCTTTTTTTTATACTATGAGAACAGCGAACGAGCCGGCAGCAGTCACGAGTGGCCGCTCCCGCCCATGGACATCTGCAACGGACCTCTAACAGGGCTGTAGGGATGGGACTGTTAGTGTGAAATGAATAATACCAAGTCAACTTTATTTACCTCAGGGTCGATAGCATCAAGAAGATCTTGGAATGTCTTGTAGAGATTGCCGAAACAAAGTTTCCGGTACTTCACGTAGGGCGGGAAACCAAAGTATCGGTTTTTAGCTGAATCATTTGTTGCAACATCCAGAACTCTTTGAAAAGGCCCGAGAACTATTTCAGCCATCTGAAAATGATGTTTATTATTACAAACACAAGAAACACACGTAATGCTGATCACTAGATGTATGTAAGTACAATAAAGACCCTCTACGTATGTAATAAACAATTACGGAATTGACTGATGATAGGCGTTCGATCAATTCAAATTTCACGTAGCTGTTAAAAGTTAAAACTTTTTGTATTTATATGAACTCATGAATTATATGAACGGCTAAAGCTTGTATAAATATACGTCATAAGTTGTGTAAGACTGCTCTGCTGCTGCAAATTTGGCATACAATTGTATATGCTTACATCTGGGTCTATTACATAGTCCAACTTTCTACCAGCCTGTCTTAAAGCCCCTTGAGTAATAAATTCAAGATTTTCCACTAAATAACCCGTTCTAAATGTCAGATTAACCATTTTCATATCTTTCAAATGATATCCTTGTGCGTCGTACATTCTATAAAATAATAACAAAAATTAACAAAATCCAATGACTGTATTTCGTAAAAGTGTACATTGTAAAAGACCACTTCAAAACATTTTGAAAATTGCTTTGCAAGTTGTTTATGTGACTGTTGGAATATCTTAAGAATATTAATAACAAAACCTTACTTAAGTTTCGCCTCCTGTAACAAGTGAACCCAACGTAAAATGTAGGGAAACTCTAAGGATATCTGTGGATATGATTTAGAATTGTATAAGTCTCGGAATCCATGGTCTGCTGAAATAACTTGATCTGCGACTAAATTGTCGTGACCTGATGAAAGAAACAAATAATTACATTCAATTGGAAACTTCAGTTGACAATTTACAATGTCTTAAGTGTAAAGTGTGTGAAGTGAATGCCATTATATTATACACCAAAAGTTATGCTCGTGAAAAAAATTTCGTGAAAATTGAAACGAATGAATATATTATTAACGTAACATCACGCCTGTAATCCCCGAAGGGGTAGGCAGAGGAGTGTAGTACACCCCCACATTTCACCAG
>DWUN01003577.1:0-11849 GCA_018249975.1 Passova gellias
ATCATAGACATTGATATTAACACTATCAATGTATCATTGATATTACCTTACATTTGTAATTAATAATGTCTTTATGGGAAAGGTTGACATGTAATAATGTTGAAAAAATACATTAATTAAATACCCAATAAAAAGTAAGTAAACTGAAGTAAACAAGAATATACAGTTGTTAAAAAGAAAAATGGTTTGGTTTCTTTATTAAAAGAATGGTTAAAACGCTTGTTATGTCCACCATAACAGGGTAAAGTCATGGTAGCAATGCAATAAACTATCAAAGATCTACTTATGTATTTTACAGTAGTAATACTTAATACACTTTTTAATGTAACGTCACTAAAAAGTGTTCCGCACTTATTCAACATGTAAAGAGCAAATTAAGAAGTAAAAAAAAATAGTTCACACACAGACAAACACACACACACACAAGTAAGTATATATCCACAAAACGTTCAACAACTTACATGTAATTACTAACAAGACCGCGCACACCGACGCATGAGTCAGTGGGTCAGTAACGCGTTGATGTCTTTTCTACTGAATAAGAGCATTAGATATAAGTGCAGAGTTCGTAACGGCGCACAAAATCAATTAAGACGTTGACTGGTAATGAAGTTGTGCACGCGTTGTAATTGAGACATAATTTGTTATTCAAAGTGGTAATTTGTCGTAGAGCATAGTTCTATAAATACGAGTACGAGGTAAAGTTCATTCTCTGATGATGCCGCTATTGAGGGCAAAAAGACTTAGCCATGGTTACAATACAGCAGCTTAGTGTGCTTATGGTTTTCAATATTTTTACACATTGGTATTTATCTGATTTGCATTGACTCTTGATTTTATTGTCGTAAGTCAGTATTATACCTATCAATCTCAAACTAATTTAATCTCATCATTATCTTCGCTTCCTTAGAAGAGATTTCTAATAGGCATCAAGCCCGCCTTCTGTATTCAAATGTTACATTTATAATAAATAAATTAACAAAATATTTTTGTTACTATAATAAATAAATTAATAAAATGTTATAGATTACGCTTAATTGTTACCGAAAGTACGTAATACGTAAATGAGATATAAAAAAACTACTTTCGTTTCAGACGAAAAACGTACATAAATATTTGCCCAAAAGGTGTTTGAAAAATGAGCATTAGAAAACCGTATTAGCGTCTTTGTGCGAAATGTAAAAGTTGTCAATTGGGTGATAAGTGAATTTATTCTCATACGAATATAGGCTTTATGACATTGGTACAAGGCTTCCTTTGTTTACGTGTGGAGTTGGTGACCTTTCTATTTGGCAAGTAAAAGTAATGTTACATTTCAAATATTCATGTCGATTTTGTGACTACGAGTATACCTATCCCTTACTCAAAACCATTCTCGTAATGCGTCGTACCAACTATTATTCTATTAGCACTTCTGTTGTAATATTAAATCGTAAAAGTGTAGACAAAAATAAAAATCAGAGAACAAGGGCAGCGAGGTTGGAACGCTTCTTTTACTCAAACCAGGTCCATTATTCAATGAATCGACGCTTTCCATCAAGCAATTTTGCTATCAAATGGTGGCTTTTCATATGACAACAACAGACGATGAGATCTTTGTCATATACTTCTGGATCAGTAAATATATAAAGATATAAATATGAATAAAAAACAAAAGACAAAAGAAATGGAATACAAAATACATATGATTACATGTTTAGGCCGTAACCCAATTTGTGTAATGACCCTATAAACGTAGCCAAATAACTAAGTATTTTAATGTTTTTATTTCCATACCATTATTTGTGGTAATATTTTATTGCACAATTAAACCTTTGTTGAAATCTTAATACTGTTAGCGTTAAAGAAACGGAAACGATAATTTCAGAACATCTACATACTTATTTACATAAAAAAATTACTTAAAAATGGTTCTATGTAAATTAAATGAATATTACGGTTGTTATTCTTAACGAACAAAGTTAAATGATGTATTTATAATAGTATACTCTATACTTTATTCCAATTGAAACCAGTACAAACTCGAATATGTATGGCAACACTCACTTTAAACTACGACTCTATCGCCTGAATCGCCTGACCTTAGCCGCTATCACCTGCGGTTGTCTTTATACCCAAACGTGGACTAATTGAAGGTTTGCTTTCGGGTGTTTGACCTATCGCTGCATGTCACCAGAATTTGTATCTTACAAAATCTCAATACTTATCAACCTTTTATATTGCGTAATTAAAAATTACAGACAGACTTTTGATATTTAATTCTTTTAGTCAAAAGATACAACAAAAACCTAAATAGCAATGTACGTTACATTCCACCTCATTAAAAGGACCCTTGTAACTGGAGATTACTTCACGTAAAAAGAATAAAAATAACCCGTTAATCTAAAGTTGAAAACAACGGTTACCTAATTATGACAATGCCAACGTACGGCCTACACTGTCCTTCGAAGCACGGAAAAGCTTTTGAAATTCTACTTGTATTCACTCTACTAAGAGCGGATCACGTCGATATTGCGTAACTCTACCGATTGATTGTGACATGTTCCAATGTCAAGGTTACTTCATTCTACATATTTCTGAAGATATATGTAAGTGCTTATTTTACGCACTGCTTGTGTTTGAGCACGTAGTCGACTTTCTGGTTTATTATAAAACGTATATTTAATTGGTAACATTAGTATTATAGTTAAAAAATATAATAAAAATTATAGAGTTGGTAGAGCTGCTGCCGACAAACAGCACGACCGTTTGGCAGATTGTGGTAAAATGTTACGTACATTTTTAAATAAACAAATATAAAAACCACCACTGACACTGAAACATTTCTTTCTTCCATATACGTATTTTACCAAGCAACATGAGCCTTATTATTAATCAAGGTCATGTTCGGCTGCAATGGATTGCATGTATTTTCTCTAATAGGATATAAAAAAATTAAGGCACTTCATTTCAGCAAATACTCGGTGGAAGCAAACTTACTGTCAACGCACCTGCGGCGAAATTAATACCCAAACGGAGGCGCAATGAATAAGGCGATTGTTTCGGGTGCTTGACCGCACTGTATACAGCGTGTTTTTAATTCGACGTGTCATGCTTGAAATATTCGGTAGCGCTTGCGAATTGGAAACCACGTCGTACATTTAGTAAGTCGAACACGGCCAGGCGCTGGATGGATGGTTATAAGTGTCAATTTATCTATACTAATATTATAAAGAGGAAAGATTTGTATGTGTTTCATACGCATAAGCTCAAAAACAACTGGACCGATTTCAAAAATTCTTTCACCATTTGAATGCTACATTATCATTGATCAATATAGACTATATTCATTACCAGCTTTTGCCTGCGAATTTGGAATAAAAGTGTCCTAGGAAATTAAAATGCTGCCTAAAGTCACTATTCCACGCGGACGAAGTCGCAGAAAAATGCTACTATTTTATATTTGGGGACAGCGTGTTTCTATATGTTCGTTAAGAATTCAAATATGATATAGGTAAGGTATTAAGGTTGATTCGTATCTATCAGTTGGCAGCGTGTCTAACATGCGATGACACACACGGAATACACAATAGCTTTTACGACTAACTAGCTAGAACACAATCTCGCGTGCGATGTATGTAAATAGGTCCATATAGAATAAATGATATTTTTATACCTGTGCTGTTGTATATCTGTTACATAAACTAAGTATCTTGAATTCTAGATCTGAAAGAAAGTCATGTAGATCCGAAATAAAGTTTTATTAATTGATTGCTTATTTTGGACATTCTGTTGGTTTAATTGAGGTTAATGTGTCCTGAAATACAAAAGAAGATTGAGAACATATTGTAACAATATACTACAATAAAATCTTTATCTCTAATAAGATTTGTATAGCCTAAGCTCCGATTGAATTAATAAGAGCTTCCATGTTCCCTATTTTATTGTAAGCTTTATTACTTCCGCCGTCGTTTTTAACGAACTTCTACGTACAATTTGAAGCAGCCTGTACGTTGTGGGAGTGTCGTGACGTCACATTCGCATCGCGATACGCGACACACGTAGTTTAAGGTCAGATATTTGCATTTAAACTATTACGCACTCAAACATCAAGTGATAGAGTCTATTTTACATTGAGACGCTGACTCCGAACATTGTTACGGTCGTAGTAAATAATTGTTATCGATACGTTAAGTGCGCGCGCTGCGGCTAAATTTGTCACTTCCACAGATATTTGATAGCACTTTCTATATTTTTAGTAATAAGGTTGATAAAATAGTAAAACGTATTTAGTTGGAAATAATTTACGTTTATATATTCAAAAGAATCGGCTTAATGTTATGTAATCATCGTACTATGGTTTGTAGTTTGGTCTGTAATGTATTAGATGTATTTCCTATAATGCTTAACGTGTATGCGAGAGGCAATCGTCTTAGTTCTTAAAATAGCAACGCATCTGTAAACAACCTCTAACAGAGCAGATATTAACAATTTCTTCCTGCATTTATACTATTATATTAATTAGACTAATATTTATTCACAGTCTCATTCGTCTGGTACTTATTACTAATAATAATTATTATTATTAACAGATATTACTGGTTGAATTGGTTGGTTACAGATGTCCATGGGCAGCAGCGGGCAGTTGTGCTTGCGGCCTGTTCTCGGGAAATAAAAATAAATGTCGTTATTACAAAAAGTGCATATAGGATCGTCTTTTATTTCCTAATTACTTATGATATCACCATTATTGTTTCATAATAACCTGTCCACAAATGGATAGAGCGTTGATACTAACAGTTTTATCATATTTTATCAAGCACATAACAGCATGATTAATTTTATTGTTTCTACATTTTAGTTCCATTGTAGTAAAGGGCATTTCTGATATGAATAAGCGGTTAGGGCATCGTCAACCACGTTTTTCCAGTATTAGTTATTAATGTTGATAAATTTGTGTCCCTGTTCTAACGTACCTGTAATTTTTTTAGTTAAATTTAATACATTATTAAATTAAAACTAACTAGACTTAGATCAACATTACTTTCAAAATTATGTGTGAATTCTCTTACCGTCTGTTTCGTTCTTTTGTTATTTTCTCTTAAATCTGACGAGATTAGTAAAGCACAAGACTCTGAAAACATATTTTAACATAGGGCGTATCATTTTTATATAAGTGACTGAAACACTAACATGTATTTGCCCTTGTTAGGTCGTTGTAAGTGCAGGTCAAATCTTGCAACTGAAATTTAAACCACCTTACCCCAACCGCTTAAGTTGAAATTTTACATACACGTATAGTTTGGGTGACAATGTATAATTAGCTGAGTGACATCATTCTAAGTAACATAGGGTGGACTTAAAGCTTCTTTTAAAAAAAATTAGAACAATTTTAAGAAAATTACTAACAGAAGTACCTTCTTCAGTACTATGAAGCCTACATTACGGAGCAATTATTTTTTGCTTTACTTTAATAATTATTTTTATAAATAACATGTCCCTTAAAAGCGATTCACTATTTAAATTGGCTAATTATCCTTGTTGATAGCACGCAACTCGTACAATTCAATAATAAATTCAGTACCTACACGGACACGCGCCGCCGCCGCTACTAGACACAAGGTGCAGAAAGGAATATACTTTATATCATGCGATTGCAATTTCTCCTTAACAACAACACATATAATACTCGTTATTTAAACCTTAATATTTTATACACATATAGTAGATAATAAAAAATGGTTTGACCGGGAAACTGCCGCCGCTACCCTTATATGAAATGTGAAGATGTTGGCAAAACAGTTTTTGTTCCAGTGTCTGAAGGGCGTGTATGGGCTCCGCGCTTATACTAGCGGTGTTCATCTCAAGTTGATTACAGATATTCATGGACGGAAGCGGCCTTTTTAGACTGCTGTCCGCTTCTTTGTTGCTTTCTTCATGTAAAATAGTAACAGGAAATATAAAGGAAATAAAAAAGGTAGATTTGTCCCGGACGTTCTGACGACTGTGACCTGGCGCTTGCGGAAATACATTTAAAGACAAAAACTAAAGATTGATTTCGTTTCTTTTGTTCCTAGCAAATATATGTAACATAAACTATTCCTAGGTGTTTATTGGTGGAATCTTGTGATAAAAGTAATGTATATGTAATTCAAAATAATTAGGTAAAAAGCTCCGTAGTGACTGGTTCAATACTGACTCTTACGCAGGCGAGGCAATTGGTACTGATTTAAAAAAATGTATATGATTTGCCTTTCATTACATAAGTTGTTACATAGCATTTGTATAAAATCAATACAGCGTCCAAATAATTTACTTACGGAGTCTCTTCATTAAGTCAGTAAACCGATTCATGTGAGATCACAATATTGATATCTATAGTGTCACCGATGTCCGTTTAACAATTCCAGTAAAGGCCCGAGCCGGGACAATCGATTGTACACCGATCGGCCGAATGGTCAGTCCTCAAGGGCACTACGTCACAGGTACCCCGGCCGCTGACCCGCGGTCCCGTTAAGATTCCCGGGCTATCCCATCAAAAAAGAGGGTGCGTTGACCGCCGCGAGCTTTTTTTTCCACGAGGATTCGAACCCGTATTGTTTGATGTAGCCAAAGCTTTTTTTTCCTACCCGATTCAGTTGTGAACTTGTAATGAGGTAACGTTGTGAAAATTGTTATGTTTAGTGTTTTTTTCTGTCGGTGGTCACTTGAAGTGCAAAGTCGTGTAATTACTCGCGGGGTCTAATTATTTTATGTTGCTCGTTCGCGGCCGACGTTTATTGCTCGTAAACATGTTCAAATTATTTAACGCGGATGTTACTTAGACCGCAATGGAAATATCGTACATAAATCATTCAGAGTATACTTGTGTACAAATTTGTTATTAATCACTCACCATTGGTAATGGTTACTAATCACTGCTGGAGTTTTTCTCACTGATACGAGATCTGGACCTCGGCCGTTCAATTGTGTATTGAAATTCAAATTCATTTCCTTGGAATCTTACGTGCGTCATCGAAGTCTGCAGGGCTATATGAAAATAAAACTGTAATTGTGTGAAATAAGCTTGTTTAATTTGGATCCTGATTCGAGAAACATATTATGTATTTACAATAGTGTTTATGTATTAGTGTAGGTATATATGTATGTATTTTTTTAAACTGGTGTGTTATGTATCAGATGCCGGTTTGTGATTCGTCACAATGTGTTTATATCATTTATAATAAAAACTAACATTTATCTCGTGCCGCAAGGAATTTGTTAAAACAAAACGTTTTACGAAACATTATTTACTGTCCAATCCTTCTATAGCGACAATCGTATTGTTACAACGATATTGGTAACAATATTGTGATGCAAATGCATTTCTTTACAAGGCCGGTCAACATGGAAATAAAGCTGTAAGCTTCCATTTGCATAGAACGTGCATTGGCCAGGGCCGCCACAAACTGTGATTCGTTAAATAAATTTTACTCGAAATCAAATAGCAAAAGTATGTGAAGACATCCTAGTATACTATTATATAACTTGACAAAGAAATCGCATTAACTTTTACCAGCGGTATTAGCTTATTTATAAAATAGATTACAGTCAAAATTCAGAAATAACTCTGTCTACATGTCTGTTTATTTACGTCGAAATATTTGAACGTATTCAGTTTATATTTAATTTTCTTTTGACAGACACGGGCTTGCTCTAGCGCCCATCCTTAGACATTTCCATAGTTGAACTTAGTATGGAAGCTACTTCTTAACCGTCTCCTAAAACAATGGACATGTTAAAAGATTTTCTTTCTGTTTGCACATCAAACAGAAATAATATAACAAAATTAATACAACAAAATCGAAAAACGAAAGAGTGCAGTTGGCAGCCCTGGCGGAGGGGCGTCGCGCACGCGGAAGACGATGCAATTAGCTCGCACTTGTAATGGAAATACATACGTTTGTTAAATAAAATATCTCTCCCGCTACTTACTCGGTTCGGTTTGGTTTACTTGAATACTATTATACTGTTTTCAGTACACTTTTCAGTACAAATTGGGGGATTGCCTTATCGTTACCGGTAAACCTGATTAAGCCTAAATCATTACACACAATACAAATACAAGATTTGACTACGATATATTTCAAATTAAAAGAGCTACTATTCGCAATGACATATACGAACCATAAAGTATGTGAAGGAAACGTATTAGATGTTTTTGAAAATAATAAAAATATATCTCGATTCAAAAAGTTCTTTGATTCAAAAAGTGCTTTGGAGGTTACTTTAATTAAGTAAAACAATCTTTTGGTGCCATTAATGCTTGTAATCAGGGTTCGGCGGGCCCCACGCTGGTCGATTATATTATTAAAAAAAGGAAATTAGAGACTTGAGCAATTTTCTTCATAAAAGCTCATTTGGAAAAAATAACAGTTTACTCATTACATACATACTTTATCGAGCACATACGAGCACACATTCCTTCCCGTAAAGGCAGGGGGTCGAATGTTTTCTAGCAGCTCCGTCCCTGACTAAGTTCTCTCGGCACTCTACCATCATGAAGTCGTTCAATATTAGGTACTGATCGTAACATGATTAAATATTACATTTCCCTACGCACAGCGTACACGCCGGCGAAGCCTGCGTGCCCACGGGCGGAGCTGCCCGAAACCCGCTGCACTAACTAACGGTATCCAGGCGTCCACAATCCGACAATGTTTATATTAGGCAATTAGGATCATAGGAGCCGACTGCACCGTTTACCTTAAAGCGTCATAAACTGTATTTCGGATGCAAAACGAAAATATGACAAAAAAAACCTTTTATGTTCGGCGCAATATACGTGTTCTTTAATTCTTTCTTTCTATCTATTCCGGCAGTTTGAAATATCGTTCGGTGCGGTGAACATCTGCGAATTGTTTTAACGGTGGTTTTCGACGTTCTGTTCTTAATTTCTGGTTCTTAATTGGAATAATGAGGCAAGTGATAACTGTTTTTTTTTTATTATTATTTTTAAATTCATATTTATCAAATTCTAGCGGCGCGTTCTGCTGTAGGTTTCTGTGAATGTCTCAAAATAAAAACGTAACTTTACAGTTACAGTCGAAGACAAAATTCGTAGAGATATTACAATCAAACTTTACCCTGCATTATTCACGGTATGAACGACTTAATATTTTTTTATTAAACTTAAATTGCGCTACTATTATCACAATTATTAATAAATTAATTTTATAAGTAAATAATTATACGTAGTCGTGCCTGAGCAAAGAGTAATAAGTAAAGATAGCGGAGAATGCGAAATGCTCTCGTAGTAAGATTAAGATAGTCACGATGCTTTACAATGTACTGAACGACATGCCTCTTTTAATTCAGAGAAACTCGTTTCAATTATTTAAATTGATGCTCCAATATTATCTTATGGTAAACATGTGAAAGTCGATATGGTAACATTTGATAAGATTCAAAAGTTTCCAAAAGTAAAAATAGTTAACAATTCGACAGCGCCGTGTAGTCAACGGGTTCCGTGAAAATCACCTGACCGCTCTTTAGGATGTTTATTATTCACGCAATAAGGCTAATCTGCTGAAGCACTCGGGATCCCGTGTACATATCGCTCCCGCTTCATTACCATAAAGCATCGACCGCGATAAACCACGCGACACACTGACCGACACGCCGGCCCCCGCCGAGGCGGATTCGTAAAAAAAAAAAACGTATCACGAATTTAATATTTGGGACAACCCACACGGCGGCCGCATCAAAAATTTGTCTCCAACGAGCGAGACAGCTCGCTCGCGCGGGCGAGCGCCGCCGAGAGCGAGCGAGACGGGCGAACGGAACGGGGCCGGCTAACGGTACACGCGGAAGTGTGTCAGTGGCGTAGCGCGTAACGCGGCGTCGGTAGATCCTAACTCTGCGCGCGCACGCTCCAAATGCAACCTTGACCTGTGGCAATATGCTCGGGAGTTGTCTACGCGCGGTCCGGTTTTCGATTTTCACGGTACTGATTCACGACAATGGACCGATGTCTGCTTATTTCCACTAGAGCCTCCAGTTTTTAACCTGCCCCAAGGCTAGTGCTATTTTTGAAAGACCGTAAACAGCCTTGCATTTTTATTGCGATAGGATCTAGAGAGAGTAGTATTCTCACTGTCTGATAGTTTACCGAAGAGATAGCTGTTCAGTGTTAGACGTAAAAACGGATTGAATTAAAAGTGGATAAAAGTGGATGATTGAAGTTATAGATAGGTTCATACAAACGTAGCTCGTGATTGTTATCATTAATTTTAAAGGATTTTTTAAAATATTTGTGTGCGATTTCAATTTGAAAAATTATGGGAAGAAAATATTTGTACTGATATTACAAATAACACTTTTATTTTTATTATAAAAAAATTGAAATTCAATAATGTTTATTAAGTTTCATTACTTATAGTAAATACTCGTACAATATATTTTTATAAAAAAAATAATAACTGAGTTGACATTCTAAATTTGATTTTATAGTTTATTTTGGTACTTGTCAGCAAAAAACCTTAGCTTGTCAACTTGACCGAGTTTTTATGTTGGCAGCACTACTTGCCAATATCTATTGTGTTAAGTGTCAAGTAATGGACCTTAAGGTTTCAGTTCCGCCTTGGGCCAGACTGTCCCCATTTCTCTACAGTTGTACGGCCTATTACAATCTATTTCATCTGGAATTATAGCCTCATAATGAATAAGATACGACTTCAGAACAGGCTGCGAGTAAAGTACTTCCTGTTTACCATTCTAACAGGGGACAAATGCAGGTCACCTGCAGGGTGTGTAGGCACTCAATAGCTGCGACCAAATTTAAATAGAAATAAACTTTTATTTCCTTCCATAGTGAGAGGGTTTTAAGGGCATAGTTCACCACGCTGGCCCAGGCCATGCTTGTATGCTTGAGAAAATAATTTCTGTTTTCTTCATATAAAATATGGTGGAAAACTCTATGAGTGATATTTAATCTTAATAATACATAACTTTGTACAGTGAACGATGCGTCAGGATTTGAAACCCAAATATCAGGAGTGGGAGGCTGAATGACTGAGCTATCACTGTTCGTAAACTGAATCTTAGCTTGATATATACAACAGATTCGGTTTATTTTTAGTTTTCATTGAAGGCGTCGTGTGTTATGGCCCTTGCCTCGTCTGGCCTACGGACTAGAGCGAGGCAATTCAGAAGGTCCGGGTCGGGGCAGGATGATTTGCGGTGTTAGTATTTTAGCAGCCGAACGCTCGTCAACAGGTTTCAGATAAAATGTTGTAATCATGTTTTAGAAAAGGCAAAATGTCTTCTTAGTGGTCAGCGATCCTCATCACCGGAACGGTAATTATTGGTTCGATTTCCGTCTAGGTCAAATATTTTTATGTTGGAAGCGAGAGTTTGTTTTGTTTTTGAGTATAAACCGCAGATGTCGTTCAGTAATTGTAGGAGTAGATTAAATTGTCGGTATCTCAATCGAACTAAGGGATAAAGAAGGTTGAATTTCTCGCAGTTATTATCATGGAACGGCTGTAAAAGACGTCTGCGAGCAATCAAAGTATCGAAGTGGTTTCCTCTACATTACATGTTGTTATCTCGAGAGCAAGCGTACATTTTGCTCGCGAAGACATTAAAAGCATTAAGGCCAAGTGTCGAATCCGTTAAAAAGATGTTTAAATTTTTACTAGCGACGGATGAGCGGCCGGTCAAGTGCATTTACATGCAGCGCGCGATGTGCACTCGTGTGGAGTGCGTGTGAGATGGTTTTGTTCAAGTTGATATACATAATACATAGTATACATGTATTACTAATTCCATAATGTACGTAACATCACGCCTGTAATCCCCGAAGGGGTAAGCAGAGGAGTGTAGTACAC
>DWUN01003578.1:0-11849 GCA_018249975.1 Passova gellias
TTTCGGTCAGCCATTGTGCAAATACAATTACAGAAAAAAATTTAATGTGACGATATTTTCACATAACACCTTGAAATTGTTAAACGCGCTCTCACCTGGAGGATCTTGCCCTTCCGGATCCATCCCTTGATGAACTTGGGATCCAGTTGGCAGCACTTGTCGCAGTCCTTCAGGCCCAGGTCGAAGGCCGCCAGCTTGGTGTAGCAGGCGGCGCGGTTGGAGTACAGCTTGGGGTCGTCCGGGTTGCGTTTGATCGCCTCCGTGTAGTGCTTCACGGCGGTGCTATAGTCACCTGTGTAGGTCGACCGTTGTGAACATTGCTAAAGATTGTCTACGCGCTTTGCAGCCTGTGTACATCAATAAAGCAATTTCCGACTACGAATGAGACGGTTTCATATGACAGAGTGATAGGTACTCCGAAACAAATTTGTATGCAAGTTTTCATGGCAATAAACTGTACAAGCCCATACCGAGTAACTCGGCCGAGAACAAGGTGCTCGGTTACTCGGCGCGACTTGGTGTCGATCCATATCTAATTGACACAATTCGACTATCATATTTATCAAACCATACAAACCAACAATCAGCTTGTCGTCCTACAACGAAACACCTAATTCGCCAGTTTTAAGTTATCAAACATATTCAATCACTTAATACACACACATACATACATACATACATGAATTTCGTGGGGTCACGACCGTTAGCACGCGGCTAACTACCTGAGCGTCTACACATTTGAATTTCGAATATCGGAGCATCGACCCGTATCTATTCACCTATAGTGAACGCCGTCTCTCGCGCATTTGAGAATACATCAACAACTGTGTTAAATGTTTAAAAGTCCTCATACATGTTCAAATAAGTCTTTATCTTTTGGCAGAAGGGGCAGCCTTTTCTCACCAAGTTTTCCTATTGGTACCGAGTATTTAATAATGATGGTAATAATTATTATTATACATATCAAAATACATACAAGATGTTACGTGTATCCTCAGGGTTGCATAAAGCCTAAAAGTGACAAGTACTAAAATATATGACAATCAAAAAATGTATGATACATACATGCTTTACAACGAATAAAACAATTTGAATTAGATACACTCACCGTTCTTGAAGTATTCATTGCCCAGCTCCTTCTCTTGTTCCGCCTTCACCGGGTCAACGTAGGCCTTCTTCTCCTCCTCGACTATCCGTCTCTCCACTTCGCTGAGCAGCGTCTTGATCTCGGGCGTGCGATGTTCCGACATGGATTTCTCAAAGTACGTCTTCGCCAGCTTCCATTGCTCCATCTTTTTGTATGCATTACCTGATCAGGAGTGACAAAAGGAGGATAGTTGAACAAGGTGTACACCATGTTATGGCCCAAAAGTATGAATGAAATTTAACCTGAATATAATTTGCTTTTCTCGATTATATTATTGAAAGACTAATAGTGCTGTCATTTTGAAAAAAAAATTTTTTATTCATTCAATTACCCAGTTTTCTATTTGAATGCCTCATGATAAAAACTAGTGTAGTTAATTGAAGTTTCCAGAATAATCTATAATTCACAGAGAAGAATGTGAATATACAATGTGAAGGAACATATACAGGAAATACAAAATATAGATATGTCGGTTTAAACAACTCACCGATTCTTGTGAAAGCTTTAGCGATAAGCTTGAAGTCGGCCCTGTTCTCGCGGCCAATCTCGATCGCCTTCTCGCACTCCTTGATGCACTTCTCGTACTCCTTCTGTTCAAAGTACACGGCGGCCATATTTGTGTAAAACGTTATATCGGTGGGGTCGTGCTCGATGGCTCTCTTGTAATGTTTGATGGCCGATTCGAATTCCTTCTTCTTATAGAACTCGTTCCCTAAATCCTTCTCTTGCAACGCCTTCCTGCGGTGCTCCGGTAGGTTGTCGGTTTTGGGTGGCTCTTCTTTTTTTGCCGATGCCGGTTTAGATTCTTCGGCGGGCGGATCGACATCCATGGGGGGCGTATTAAAACCTAGCATCACGCTAATCGTTGTGAGGACCCTCCTATCCTCAATATTGCCGTTGAAGTTGTACATATCAAATTTGTTTTGAGCGAGATTCTGGAAAAAAATACTTGTTTCAGTTGATTCAGTTTTCCAATATTGAACAGTAATTTGGCCGTTTTTAGCTTGATTTTACAGTCAGATAGATATACAGATCAAATATCAATTCAGACATAAAAAGTTAGATCACATTTAAAATATATTTGAATTCAATATTTTGTACACTGTGGTTGATACCTTTAGTCTCGGTATTCATTAGTCTGTATACAGTCATTGTGATATATATTTTCATTAAAGTCATTTCTTAAAAATTGTAACAGAAAATATCTACCAAATAACATGGCCATGCCGGGACTTGAACTCCAGACAACACAGAAGTACAAAATTAAACAAAGAAACTCTGAATGCACAGAAATAATACTGTTCCATTCAATATAATTGATTAATAGAGCTTTATAAAAACACTATTCCAAGAGGAAAATGAGTATTGACATTGGCCAATGTAACGGATGAGCAAAATTTATAATCAACTTACAGTAACCATTCGAACATACTCCGGATCGTCGAGCCATTCTCTGGTCACTGGATTAGCTCGGAGCTTTTCAAAGGCCTGTTCTGTTCTCAGTTTAATTTCCTCAATCTGTTTCTTGACTTCTGCAAGCCCAGAAGCCAGCTGCTGGTTGTCGGCTTCCAGACTCAGGCCCATTTCGTAAGCCTCGATCGCCTCGTTGTGCCTTCCTAAGTACGCGAGAGCGCTACCCTTCCTGGAGTACCCTTTGCTCCAGTTGGGGTTGATGGATACAGTAGTGTTGGCATCTTCGAGCGCTGCCTCGTAATTCCCAGCTTTCGCATGCGCCGCCGATCTATTACTGAATAAAACGTGGTTTTTCGGGTCTAGCTTTATAGCCTGCGTGTAAAAATCTATTGCTTCTTCGTAATTTCCTAAAGACAACGCCGCATTGCCTTTTTCCTTCAGCTGATTCACCTAAAAACATTTTGTTTTTACAAATTAGCCCACAACTCAAATCCGGTACCTACCGACAATAGATCGTTAAGTCGGCATAACCTCCTTACCTGTTCCATGATTTGCTAATTTGTTCGGTTTTAAAACACGCACGATACACTCAAGTTATCACTGGACTATTTTTGCAAACGGTCTAAAATATGTTTTTCTTTGTCCGCTAGCGCAGTGACTCTTAACTGTACAGAATCGAATTGAAACGAGTCTGTATAATTCATGAATGAACAAACACTGACATTTCAAATTCGAGAATTTTCTCGCAAAACGCCCATTTTCTCATATGGCAATTTGATAAAAAAAATGTGATGATAGCAACATTATTTAAAACCATACGGAGTAATAAACAATTTGTTCAATGAACATTCATTTTACATATAATATGAATATGAATATTATCATTTGGTTAATTAAATATTGAGTGCCAACATTATAACGTTTTTTAATATTCAATACAAAAGTTACATTTCTTCAATGTTCACAAGCAAATGTGAATCAATAGTCCACTATGTTGCTGGATGATATTAATTTAAGTATAAGTTTATAAATGCAATAATAAACAAAATAAATGCTAAACTTCGTTTTCTATTTATTTTTCTGGTTTTAGCTGTTTTCTGTAATCTCGCAACATAAAACATTGTTACGTACGCACCGTATATGTATAGATCAAAATCTGTGTTATCTGCATATTATGTATTTTCTGTGGTATCTTACTAACCGCCTGCACAAATAAAAAACACCGTAACGATATAATTTTTAATCTGTTACGCGGTAGTGTCACGCTAATCGCTATTTTGTAGTGTTCGTGATTTCAATTGCCATAGACGTTGTGGGTAATACCAAGTGGTATAGTGGTAATCGATGGCAGATTGAGTGTTTCCGCGTTGTACTCGGTGGAGAGCTGCGTGCTCCCTTAGTTCCCGGTGACTCATCAAAGTTCCCTATACAGTTGTCACTATGGACACCGATGATGGTGAATCTTCTAGCAGCGGGCCTATGTCCAGCTTGAACAGTCTATTTTCATTCACAAGTCCCGCGGTCAAGAAACTGTTAGGCTGGAAACAGGTAAACATTTTTACGATAACATCGGGCATGTCAAACACTGCGCTTTTCAACTCGTCATAAATTATATCTCGTTGATAATAATGGTATTTTCATTGCTTTCAGCGTTAAAATAGCATTGTGCTATATCAGCATGTAATTGTTTTGTAATAAATCGTAAGATAAGTATTCAGTACAATGTAACTAAACATTAGCTGGAGCAATATTTCGTTTATAGCTACTGATATTTGGCTAACTGTCACTCTTTGATTTGCCTAAAATATCCATATACATTTATGTTATTGAAATCATTGAAGTAACGAACGTGGTTTTACCGTAATCATGAATGAACACTGCACCGCCTGCCTGATATCCATAGTAATTAATAACAGTTGATCCGATTTATTCAGCTCGAGAAATATCCGATAGTTTGCAGTGGTCAAGTAAATTCGTAACATTGTTTGCAATGTAATGTAAATTATTTGAAAGTGATTTTACATTTTATATGAAAAGATTAACAGTGATGCAAATTAAAATTGTTTCGAGAATGATGAGGCACGTAGACACACATAATGGTGTTCATCATTTATTGGGTAGCATAAATATTTGTTGGGTAATCCTTAGGCTTTGGTAGATTGAAAGGTAAATGCCACTAGAAATATCAATAACATTACACATCTGTATGGCGGTGGACAAGTAGCATAAATACTCAAATTAGTTATATAAAAAAATCCCTGACATTAACACATATATATTGTACCAGAAAAACAAATTTATGTAATTGCTTGAGGGTAAGCTACCATCATCAGTAATGTGTGGTAGCCTTATCGAAAGAAATCAAATGAGTCCCAAAATCAGGTACCTCACTAGTGTTAAAGGGTTAATAGTATTTAACTTTTGTCTTAACAATGAAATCAGATTCATGGTACCATTTTGTTGCCATAAGTCTTGCCTGTGGTAGCCTAATTGTTGAGCCAGGGATTGTGGGTTCGATTCCCACCTAGTATAAATAGTCGAATTCAAATTCAAATTGTTTCATTACAAGGTACATAGATACACTCAATGATGTATGAATATTTGGTCTTGTGGTCACACCGGTCTGGTTTGAAAATATCTAGGTACCTATATTATATGTATTTAGAAATGTATACAATTAATTTAGCTTTTTTCTCCCCCATCTGATGGACTCCTAAAACTTTTTTTTTGCCAAAAATCTATAACATTCCTTAGGTGTAGTGTATGATAAAAAAAATTAAGTAATTTGGATCTGAATTTATTCATGAACCACTCTTATGTCACTAGTATATGCAAAACAGTAGGAAAGTGTTTTTATTGATCTATGAGTCAGTAGATAGACATGCAATCACCCTAACTTCCCAGAAGCCTGACTCACTGACGTTAGCAACTGTTGCTTATGAATCAATAATTGTATGCTACTCTATATTGAGGGATGGGTTTATCATTACCTATGTGTCACCTGTCACCTGTCACCTGTCAAAAGTATCCCACATATAGACAGAGTCCCTAAAGGAATTCACAATAGCTGTCCTATTAGAGGTTGGCTACAGATGTCTGTGGCCAATTTTGACTTCAGCTTGTTTGTTTGTTACTGTCTTGAAATTAAAACAAATGGTTAGAGTGCTGAGACATATATATATATATACTAGCTGACCCGGTAAATGTTGTTCTGCCATTTAAAATATAACAGTATTTCTCCAGTATTTAATGGAAGTTATTTTACATATAAACCTTTCTTTTCAATCACTCTATCTATTTTAAAAAGAACTCGCATCAATCCGTTGCATAGTTGTAACAATTTAAGCATACATAGGGACATAGGGACAGAGAAAGCGACTTTGTTTTATACTATGTAATGATACAATTCTATTTTTGGTCATATACCGATTAGATTATTCATAAAAAATACACAGTTTGATAACTCTGATGTCCAGTTCATTGTAATTGTATTATTATTATTAATATATCATCACACGATGTCCCTAATGGGGTAAGCAGAAAGTATTTAAGGTCAAATTTCTCTATCCTTATATAGTGCACGTGCATCTTGTACATTCATTACTCGATTTGGGAGACTGGCTGTCAGCCAGTATTTGACTGTTTATAATCTTTTATATTATATTAACTATCAATTATACCTGACTGTTTGCTCTTCTGCTTCCAGGGCGACGAGGAGGAAAAATGGGCAGAGAAGGCCGTGGACAGCCTGGTGAAAAAGTTAAAGAAACGGAAAGGTGCAATAGAAGAGTTGGAGCGCGCTCTCTCGTGTCCTGGAACACCGTCGAAATGTGTTACGATACCCCGTTCACTTGATGGTAGATTGCAGGTGAGCACATATGTACATACAAGTAGCTGTCACTCGCGGCTTCACCCTGTTCTCGCGTCATACCATTATCGCGACTGTAACGCCATCTGTAGCGCTCGTTTGATTAAAACGTGTTTTCCTGCGAAAATTCGATGTTTTCCCGCAAAAAAAGTAACGTATATCACTTTACAACCCTTCAACTATGGCCATATAAAGAATCACATTGATCCGTTGCTTCATTTTAAAGTGAATAAAGGAAAACCAACAAACACACTTTGAAATTTATAATAGTACTAGCTGACCTGGCATACGTTGTTCTGCCTTATAAATGATTTTTTATTGCTGCTCCTTTCCTATTCATCTTAGCGTGATGTTATATAGCCTAGAGCCTTCCTCGATAAATGATCTATCTAACACTGAAAGAATTTTTCAATGCGGACCAATATTTCCTGAGATTAGCGCATTCAAACAACAAACAACCAAACAATCAAACAAACTCTTCAGCTTTATATTATTAGTATAGGTTATGGGTTGTCATATCTTTATCACATGGGCGTATAGAAAGAATGAATGGTACCAGAATTACGAAATAGATTTATAGACTTATATGAATGTTCGAGTGAATAAATTGGGTTTTGTCTAAATATACCAGCACAACTGACGACTATGATAACCATGGAGGAGATAAGAGATTCTGAACGGAGTCGGTTGTATTCCTTAGACTGTCTCCTTGATGCAAGTATGCAATTCTATTCAATCGAAGTAGTATGTATTCATCATAATTGCAAACAGGCTACTTGGTATTCTGCGGTCATTATAAATTGTAAACGTTTTTATGAAATGATATTATGACTTTGTGACATGTGCCATGACTGAGTCTTTTATATGTAAATTCCAGGTGTCACACCGTAAAGGCCTGCCCCATGTGATATACTGCCGCGTGTGGCGCTGGCCAGACCTTCAGAGTCATCACGAGCTGAAGCCCCTAGAAATATGTCAGTATCCGTTCAGCGCCAAGCAGAAGGAGGTATGCATCAACCCCTACCACTACAAACGGGTCGAGAGCCCCGTCCTGCCCCCGGTCCTAGTTCCGAGGCATTCGGAGTTCGCGCCGGGCCATTCCCTACTACCGTTCCAGAGAACGACGGAACCCGCTATGCCCCACAACGTTTCCTATTCGGGATCGGGTTTCCCGCCCTCGGCGAGCTCAGAGCTACCCGACACGCCGCCGCCGGCCTACTCCCCGCCCTCCGACGACACGGAGCCTCCCGGAGAAGTCGCCCCAGTCTCCTACCAGGAGCCGCTGTACTGGGCGTCGGTCGCGTACTACGAACTGAACTGCCGGGTCGGTGAGGTGTTCCATTGCAATTCCCACTCGGTCGTCGTGGACGGCTTCACGGACCCGTCGAACAACAGCGACCGGTTCTGTCTCGGGCAGCTCAGCAACGTCAACAGGAACTCGACCATCGAGAACACGAGGCGCCACATAGGCAAGGGCGTCCACCTGTACTACGTCGGCGGCGAGGTGTACGCCGAGTGTCTGTCGGACGCGGCGATATTCGTGCAGAGCCGCAACTGCAACCACCACCACGGCTTCCACCCGTCGACCGTGTGCAAGATCCCGCCGGGGTGCTCGTTGAAGATCTTCAACAACCGCGAGTTCGCGCAGCTGCTGTCGCAGAGCGTCAACCACGGCTTCGAGGCGGTGTACGAGCTGACCAAGATGTGCACGATCCGGATGTCGTTCGTGAAGGGCTGGGGCGCGGAGTACCACCGGCAGGACGTCACGTCCACGCCGTGCTGGATCGAGATCCACCTGCACGGCCCGCTGCAGTGGCTGGACAAGGTGCTCACGCAGATGGGCTCGCCGCACAACGCAATCTCCTCGGTGTCCTAGCCGCGCCCGCGGCCAACGCAAACCCCACCGTTTTTTTTTTCTTCGTACTTTAATTCGGTCCGTATCTGTCAATCTCACGAAATTATCTGTGCATTTCTTTCTCTGTAAGGTCAATTAGTTGTTTTTTTTTTGTAGGGTACGGCGAAGTTTAATGTCGGTCGTGACATTTCAAAATTGTTATGCTATATTCGTTTTTTTTTTGGGTCCCAGTATGTATAATTTCTCTTCCGGTGTATTTATAGAGAATAGAATGCAGTACAGTGACATAATTGTATTTGTACGTTTAAAAAAAATCCTTTTATTTTTTTTATAAACGGCGTCAACGTAATAGGCCAGTTGATTGTAACATCCGGGTTCTTTTTTTAAATTGCTTTTATGAAAAAAATTTTTTTACGTGTACACTTTCGTACAGCGCAACGTCTATTCAAAATCGTAGCTCAAATGATGTGTCCAATTTTGATGAACGTAAGACATTGTAATATTTCTAAGTGTAACTGTAATTATTATAAAGACATACTTTAAGATATACTCGTGAACGTTTATGACAACATACAGGATATTATCGGTGTAAATAAAGCTTGGAAATCTGTGAATGCAGCGGGCGTTTGAGGAGTTATGGAATTTTCATCGGCACAACTATTAACTTAGCTATATATTTACACACAGTATAATCGTCAAGGTAATATGATATTAATGCATTATCATTTAGTACGGTATGCCTATTAATTTTGCATTGTCGTTTTAGTGGCTTATAGCTGTATAAAACTGAATTGTCAACTTAAATGCAATGGTCATTTTGTGGCTCCGAGATCGATTTAAAAATTGTCCATCCATAGGCTTCTTTAGATATTGAAATTGTTGTATTTCTTTGGGATTGGATGTTCATTTTCATCAAAAAAAACCTTGTAAATTTTTCGAATTTGGCATGTGAAGTGTACATTTTGGGGGCCACGATGTTTTTTTTTTTATATAAGGAATATTTGTGTTCTATATAATAATATTATGTGGTAACTTTGTTAGTTTAGTATTGTTACGATGTAGTGTTCAGCGGAATGTATGAAAGTTGTGAAAAAAAAATTTTTTTTTTTTTCGCTATACGTACAGCTGAGTCGAAAATGAACGCAATTTACACGGTAACTTGCGATTACGTATACCATTTGTATATTTTATTCGAGACTGTACTTGAGTTGTACAATTGTGCCATCTTAAAACGGGGAATTCTTTATTTTGAAGCGTTTAATTCGATTTATGAAAAAGAAATTTAAGTATTTGTTAATAATAATTTTATAGAAGAATGATTGAATTGTACATTTTGTCGATTCGATTTTTAATTTTTTTTTTTTTAATACAGTACATGTTAACAGATAAATGAATCTTAATATCGAACAACTCCTAAACCAAATCGGGGCATCGTGCGCAGACGAAATTATAAAGATATAATTGATCTCAGAATATTGAATAAGATTTCTTTAGTTCCTCCGAAAGTGTCACAGCGGCGTGTCCCGTTGGCTGCACTGGTGTGTGCGTACTGCGATAACGAACTAACTTATATGTAATATACTATATGGATATATTTCATATTAATAATTAAAAAATGTGTGCAGATGTCGAAGCCGATGCGAGCTTTTAGTGATAACTAGTTTTTTTTTTTTTATAGTACATGTTTATGGTTTTTTTTTTCTTTTTTTTATGACAGTAATTATACATGGCTCGATAAAGCTTGATAATATGAAAGCGGTGTATTTACTATAAATGCGTATCAATGCTTCATTCTGTACGGTAACGTAACATAATATTAGCTAATATTCTTCACGTTTAACTTTGTTGGCGCAAAACAGTTTTTATCTTTAAACATACACTTAAAATAACCAATGATAACAATTGGAAATGCATTTTATTCTTTCTTTTTAAACAGAGTAACGTATGTGCCTATATATTCTTATATACTTGTACGCGCCGTCCAATCGAATGCCTATTTTCTTTTCCCGTAAATATTATATCTGTATGTATTATATACAATATATTTCAGTTATATAATACACTAATATAAAAAGATACAAATTTATAATGTAAAAAAAAATAATGTATAATAAAATGAATATAACATGTAATTTGTTATGTGAATCTATTTTTTATTAAAACTTACGTTTATAAAGTTTTCATTATACAATAATTATAATAGTGCCTTTTAAATGAATAGCACATCTGCCTTATTATATTGATTATACATTCATAGTGTGAATTGTAGAATATTTTCGTGGGTTATCGCGAGTCTTATTAAAAAAAATGTACCGGTTCGTGTACAGGGTGATATAATAATCGGTGGTTATATTTTAATGACACCAATAGAACAGCTTAGAATGATTTTGATATGTTTCCACGGACGATTCGTTCCGGACCAGCTCGGTGGTGTTATGAAGGTGATAGTGGGAATTAAAAAAGGTTGCAAACAACCCGACACCTGTAAATGTTGCCCTAATGAAATATTAACAAAGCAAAGTTGTTTCTGCTATTGTATTTTGGCCGACATATATAGGAATTGTATTAAAATTATATATTATTCTATCACCATTTTAATTATTAGTTACACCTAAAAAAGCGATACAGTCAAGGAAGGCCGTAAAATTATTTTAAATTATAGATTTTCGCGTCTCGCGTTTTGTTATATCAATAAATGTTCGAGAAAGTGAGATATGTTTGTGATCGTCGCGTTGCAACTGCTACAGGACGTAGAGACATTTTTACGAAATTGAAACTATTTTTAAGGTTATGAAATATACAAAGTTGAATGTATAATTAATTTATGTATATAAATAAATATACCGTAGCATATTAACTCCGTGTATTGTAATGATACAGTAAAGCATTGTATTCAGCGGAAAATAGAACTTTTAGTGGTCTTCCTCTGCGCGGCCATGACGGTTTATGTATATTTGTATAAGTATGTATATTGTTTTGAAACGTCGAACCCTTCTGATAATAATTTGCAAACGAATTATTGCGTGCTACTCGTAACGTGCAATTTAAAAAACAATACCGATATACTATTTTACGATTTTTAATTTTGATGCATTGCTTTTGTGGCTTCGTTTACGCCATTTTGAAATTTTGAAAAACGGAAATTTCAAATCAAAGAATATTACGTCATTGTGTGATGCGGTTTCGGCCGGTGTAGTTGGGATAGATTCTATTTGGAAATGTAACAATTTGTAAATATTGTAGGTTTGAATGTTTTGAACTCGAGCGGTGGTCGGTCGAGAGACCGGCGTGTTGTTTTTGGGCTTGTTCTGTTTGCGTGTTTGTGGACGCGACTTGTTATGTAAAAATACCACGTGGTTTACGACGAATCTTCCGTTGAATTAGCGAAACGCTTCCACAATAACTATTTATGTTCGCCATGTAACCGAATTACAATAATATATTTTATAACTCCAGTGTATTTTTACACAAAAGTCGTATCCGAAGAACGTTCTGTAGCCCGAGCACGAACTTTACCAGAGTTGTAAATGTTACGGTATCGAGAATACGATACCTTTACATTACGT
>DWUN01003579.1:0-11846 GCA_018249975.1 Passova gellias
ACTGCCTTCCCAGCGGCACTACATAGATAAGGGTCTTAATTGAGTCTAATTAGCAAGCTGAGAGGTAAATACATTGACAAATAAGAATAATCTTAAAAGCTCGATTATATTGGATATTATTGAGCTGCCTCGTAGACTGATAGCTTACTACTGTTATAGTACCATTCAAAAACGAAAGGAAAAGGTTTTAATATTTGGTGGCTAACATTAACGATATTAAAGCGAATTAGTTACACGAAGTAAGTAATGTGCGTTTGCGCGCGTTGCAGCGTACGCGACGCAGTGGGAGGAGCTGCTGAACGAGCAGCTGGCCGTGCTGGCGCAGTCGCGCGACCTGGTGGCCGAGTTCCGCAACAAGATGACGCAGGAGGAGCACCTGTCGCGCCGCATGCAGCCCGCGCACGCCGCGCACCCCGCGCCCGTCGCGCGCCACCACTAGCGCCCGCCCGCCGCGCCCCGCCCCCCGCCGGCCCGACGCTGCCGACGTCCGTGTCGTATCCCACTAACTCTCATTCGACGTGATCGCTCGATGTGTTTGTGTCGCGACGAGGAAGCCTCCGCCGTCGCCGCCCTGCAGGCAGGAGATCGTCGAGGTCGACTAAGTGTAGAATAGTAGAGAAAATCTAAATCACTACCGGTGTCCGTAACGTACACCGGGCAGCGCGTGTCCGCCTGTACGTCCATTGTAAATGTATATAGTTGCAGCTACGCGTGCCGGCGTGTGCTCGTCTCGTGTACTCTACTAACCATTCGTAAATGAAGGCTCTTACCGTATCGTCCATTGCACAAGGTCGTAAGGATTTATAGCGATGTCTATCTGTAGCGACTCCGCCCCGTTCGCGAGCGCCGGCCCGGCTGCGGGAAGATATGATCACTGGTATGTTAAAAAAAAAGTACTTAATATCATTTTGTTCTCGGTCCTCGGTCGGTCTTTGTCCCGGAACTAAAATGTAAATACGCACTTCATGCATGTACAAAAAAACATTTCCACGCAATATAATCCTATCCTGAAATTGATAAAAATAATGTCAAACTATTAAAACTCGTGTATTGTAATTGAAAAAAAAAACGCAAAACAATTAAACGGACGAAGCATCACGTGAAACGCGAACCCCGTCCGGGCCGCCTGTCGGCACACGGTCACACATAAACACATCGACGATTCGTCATAATTAACATATACATACATAAATAAATCTGTCAGTGTCGCATGCAAATCGCATCGTGCTCGTGACGTGCGCTGTCAATTTGACAGGTGACGTCGGCTCGGAACAGTTCGGAAACGGTATTTTTAAATTTCGAAATTCATTCGTCGCGAAACAATGTAGCTGGCCTTCGTAGTTGCTTCCGTCGTGAATGGAGTGATACTTTTTTTTTTTGTATTTCCTTGGTTTTTTTTTAATTAACTCCCACTGTCGACGTTTTGAGCCAAGTGTAAAATAACGTCGACACTAAGGTTGCCGTCTCGCGTGGAACGGATAGACTGTTGTATCTGTATTGTAGCGAGTGTTTAAAGCACGCACGCCAGTATGACACCCGAACGACTGACGGCTTCTGTAGCGACTGACGTTGACACTGACATGACGATGGAGTGCACCGCAGTCTGTATAAATCGGTGTGACGATTATTGGAACGAAATGATTTTTTAGATTCGGTAATTGTTATAATCGAGTTGGATCGACTGCTTTAGTCATTTTAAATCGGATTGGAATCGATTTTAATCGACTTTCACGCAAGCCCGGCGCGCTCGTCGATGGCGATTATCGACCGGTCGATGTATCGATTATGTTACGAATTGCCATATGTGTACGGACAGTTGCGAGTTCTATGCACCCACATCGATGTTTATAGCTTTCCATCTGTCTAATGGACCTCGTAATAAAAGCTATCGATCCTCTCTGGTGCGAGCTATTTATTTTAGAATATGTGTAGAGACCTTTTACTTTTATAATTATAATAATAATAATAATAATAATTAATATGTTCCCCTAACATTAAGTGACTCTAAATCCTCGATGCATTTAACTTCGCTAAAAGCCTAAATTTAAAACGTGTAGATATTATTGTAATTTTTTTTCTATGTTGTTGTGTAATATTAAAATATTAAAATAAAATTGTTTCTTTTGAGATTGGGTTCAGTACAAACACATAGCGCGTCGCCCTCGCCGTCCTAGGTTCTATCGTTTTCTTTGTATGACGTATATTCGCAGAGCTGTGCGCGTCACGCAATTACTAGAGAAAAAATGGAAAACTACAGAGATTCGCATAATTAGATAGCGCTAACAAACAAGTGGACTGATTTCGTACTTTGTAATATTGTCGTATAAAAAAATTTATTATATATTTGTGTATTATTATACTTAATTGAATACTCGATATGTTCCCTCGATGCGCTTGGAAATTGAGCAAAAGTAGGTACAGTTTAGTGAAGTTTTGTATGTAGTGAAACATTCGAAAACGCCTAAGTGTTATTCGGAACCATGCAGGCGTCGGTCATTCTATTAGCTATGTCTCTGTTACATATCCTTTTTTTGACTGTGAGTCGTTTTATTTCGAAACGCCCTTTAAGCGGTAGATGCACTTGAATCCTTTGTTGATTTTCGATCACCTCAGCAATAGTTGACGATGATTTCAAGGAGTTGCCGTGAAAAATGGTTTTCCAATGAAACATAATATATATGTAGTATGAAAATAAAAAAACATTAAGTTAAGTGACGTAATGCGCTCGAACACTAGCGAGAACGCAGGGTTGTAGTCGCAGTCCTCTTTCGTTTACAACGCGCGCGAAAGAGAAAAAACAAACGTCCCTTCCCGTGACATATGACGTGACAGGAGCCGATGAAATAAATTTCTATGCGCAGATTAGTGTTGTGTTTTATAATAACAATGACTTGTGTCGTTTTCTCTACGTCCTTTACTTGTAGTTTAAAATAATTATTTTTATTTGTCAAATAAAAATCGTAAAACGTATTACCTATGTAATTTAAAAATAGTAAAACCATATAAATATACTAATAGTGATTAAAAACTCTTGCACGTCCGTCGATGCGTGTATTTTTCGTTTTCCAGTGCTCTCCTTATTCATAATACAGTATTTATTGCGTTGTGATAATGATTATAAATTATATTGTTCGTACGGAGCGCCCCCGGGCCCGCGGCGGCGCTCGCCGGCCGCTGGGCGACATCGGGCCTGTATCCCCGTCTACCGTTTTGTAGTTTTTGTAAAGGGATCTGTCGGATTGTGCACTCTATTATCGCTTTTTAAATACGTCGGGCCGTCGTTGTTCAGAGAGCGATATTTCGCTGCAAACGATCAGATTCCCCTCGTCGAATAGCGAGCCACGTAATAGTGTTTGTAAAAATGTAACAGTTATATAGTATATAATATATTTTTGTACCGAACCGATTTGGACAGATCGCTTTATGAACGTGTAGCGGCTTCGAACGAATACACTCGTGTTTTATCTGTACTGGTGCTAGGTTATAAAGTGTCGCCTCTGATTCGCCTCTCGGGTCCGCCGGGAGGCGCTTGGATCGGGCGCGCGCGACGTGTACGTCCGTACCTTAAAAACGACCTATTCGTAAAAAACGGAGGCTACAGTTTGGTTATGTTAGAGCTTAGCTTTTTTTTTCAGGGTACGCTACTTTTATTGTTTGACGTGTACGCTCGATCCAAGATCGAACGAATAGAGGCGTAGCGGTGTTACTGTGTTGCTTTCCTATAAAATGCTCTCATTTGTCCTAGGAGCGATGTTGCCAGGCGATAGGGACCGTTCGGCCGCCGCCGCCGCGTCCGTGTTGAGCGTGATTCCAAATTTTCCATCCGATTTCAAAAGCGCGCGTGTAGTTTCTAGCTTTAGACGTTGGACGTACGAGAGGATTTCCAATTAACCGTAGGTGAAACACGGCGGCGGCGTGCGACCGGCTCGTCGGTGTTGCTAGTTAGACCCGTTTTGAGGTAGGTAATACGTATACTACGGCTTACAAAGTTTATTAGATAGTGCTTGTTAATAAATAAATGAATAATATTAAAGGGATACAAGTGATGTCGGTACTCTGTATCAGAGTGTCTGCCTGCGCCGATGTTCTATTGTATTGTACGAAATCTCTCTTTATTTCTATACGTACGTTTTATATTTGTAACGATTGTAATACGAACATTGTAACTCGAGTGAATCGCCTCTGAAATGAATTCGTTTGTTCGTTTGTTTGTTGTCGTACGGAGGCGTCGCGGCAAATCGACAAGTGAGAAGCGGGAGCGGCCTCCGCCGCGCCCTCGAATGCTTTATTATAAACATATTTTAACATCGCACATTATAATAAATTAATCGAAATTGACTTTGCTCGTTTTATTTGTGTCCGTGTGTGTACATTTATCCATACGTGGTTTAACTCGGTTACCATAACCGTATTCAGCTGTTGTCCCATTGGGCCTCGCGCCAACTACGTTTTGTCGCGATGATTTTTGTTTTTGTCACCTATTGTTGAGCACCGACGCCGACTGAAACTGCTTGTTCCGTTCGGAAATGGTTTCCAAAGAGGTTGCATTTGTCGACGAAAGTTTGTTGAAGAAAAGAAGCATTTGTCGACAGCGACACGTTTCCAAATTAGTCGCGTCACACAACGCCGCTCATAATGCAATATTATTGCATTGCCACAGTGAGCTCGCTCGCCGTGTCGCAACTGTTAGTGCGACAAAAAAATCGTACGGCAATTGTATTACTATTTCTGGCCAACTCGTGAACGTTTGACGTATGACACAGACAATGAGGAGTGTGGTATGTTAAATAAAATGTGTGAAATCCAATGCATTAGGTATATTTAAGAATACAATTATTTATACAGGGGAATTTGTACTGGAATCGTAGAAATGCAAACATAACACACACGCCGGAAGACGACAAAGAGCGGATATTACGATCTCTTTGTTATCTGCAATTTTAGTATATTTCGCCAGTTACATTGATAATGTTCCGAATTAAATAATTTCCCCTACTGGTATAAGTTAAAATTATACAATAGTGTAATTTAATTTAAAATAAATAGCACACTACATATCACAGAACAATGAATATAATGAAAATACTACAAGGACATCGTTGCTGGCCCGATTTGGCATCTAATCAGAAACTATGATGGTCTGTAGATTCTATACTTTTTGAAAAACATCGGGTACTAATTAAGTCACCGATTTAGATCCACAAACAGTGTGATGTAAATTGCCACTAACGGGATCATCATTCTTTTGGGAAGGCCTTGATACATTTAATATAATAGGGTAGGGTAACTATTTACACGTCATACGTACCTACTATATTAATTTTTGTAGTACCCAACGAGTCGTAATGTACAGGAAGGTGGGCCGACTTGGTGAATACACAAATTTTACAAGGAAAGGTAAATTAAGAATGAATAATTAATAATCTCATTATGAAATAAATGTATGAAAGATTGTCTGCCAAATGTAGATGGAGTAAGTATCATCCTTCTGCTATAGGTACATAAAACATACATCTCCATGTCTTTTGGTCTAACCTCAATCACATTTCATGTTTCTCTTGACGTTCACAGTTTTCAAAAAATACATTACATAAGATATGTCTACATATACGTATTATGTAAATACAAAAGGTGAGTAACAGTTAATTTGCTTAATTCACATTTGATTACAATTGAAACTTGAGCAAATATTTAATTTCACTCAGAATTGTGCGTATTGGGAGACAGTGGTGAGTTCATATGCCACATCATCCAATGGTATTATTTAGATTAAGTTTTACTGAATCTAGTGGGTATGTTATCTCGAGTAATATCTTGGCGTATTTTGTTATTTACTTCTCAATAAAATAATGAATAAAGGGAATTATTCGTGAGTAAAATCCAAATGAACGCTGCAAGCAATAATTTAAATAATACGTCATTAATTTTACCACCTGTTATAACAATAAATTGGTTGTTACTTCGATGACAAATTTGATAAGGAATAACAATAAAATACATTTACCCAATAACTTTTCTTATAAAATAACTAATTTACACGCTTTAAAACTACAAATACTTTCCCTTGAAGTAAATTACATTGTATACTATTTGTATACAATAGAAGACATCTACCTGCCAGCAGGCATTTTTCGTATTAAGTATTTAATTACGTTAACTTGTTTATAAAATAACTGGCAATTTTGGTCAATTACATTACATAATAAATAAAATTCAACAAATCATAATAAAAATGCCTAATTAGGAAACATTTTGGACTGCTAGGCGTGTCCGATCACTATATTGGATGCAATTATTATTGAAACATAGAGTTTCAATATTCACATGCATTATTTTTCTATTCGATACAAGTTCCATTCGTTCGTATAAGTTCCAAATTTGAATACAGAACATTTAGGAACTAATTCATTAAATAATATTCAACTAAAAACACACACAAAGGTACAGTTCATGTGTCATAGGAAGTCTTCGGGGTCGTCGAGCTCGCCCGTGAGGATGTGCGGGTCGCCGATGGCCGGCACCATGTGGCTGAACTCGCTCGTCGCCCACAGGTACAGGTTTAGGGTGCGTTCGGTACACTGCGCTATGAACCTGAAACAGACAGTCCATTTGCTTCAACGTCTCGATGTATCATATTATTAGTGTCTAAACGTTCTTGGAAGGCACGGAACACTGAAAACCGTGAACTCATATTGAAAGATATGTCTTGTATGCGCGCGTTTATATGAACACATTACATAAATGTTTCTTTTTGTATTAAAATCAAACCAGAACCATCAAAGCTTAATATTGATTTACATTTACATATATCAAATTTTTTTTAAGACACCATAACTTAAATGAAATAAACATATTATACAAACTAACTAACCTAACAAAAGGTCTAACGTCGCCTTCGTTGGCCGCTTGTAAGTGCTGATAGTACATATGCCTGTGTTGCTTGGCTATGATGACGGGTGGGTAGCCGGCCTGCATCAGCAGCAAGTTCATGAGAAGTCTGGAGGTTCGACCGTTGCCGTCCACGAAGGGGTGTATGTGCACCAACTTGTAGTGTGCTAGGGCTGCGTATCTGCGATAGAAATATATTACATTTTATAGTTTAAAATACTGGATGTAAGTATTATGCTAAAATTTGGTCTGTGTTATGAAATTCGTAAACCTGAATGCAGAATGGCTGACGATAAGCATAGTCAATAATCACTTCTGAGGTTTTGGAATAATATTAATTTACTGCACTATACTGCATTATATTAAACCAATTTTTATTTCAACAAATAATAATGTGATTCAGTGTTCAAAGTTTTAAATAAGCAAAGTTCATTAAATATCACTCATAGCAATTCAGCACAGATATCTTTAGATTTCATTCCTGACGTGATAAATTGTTTAAATATTCTCTGTTCTCATTGTACTTGTTTTCAGTTAGCGTGTCATTTATGAGTTTGCAGCAATATTATATTTTTTATTAAACATTACATTCTTTAAATACTTGTATGTCATAATGTAACTATATGTGAATTAACAAGTCAATTTGCAATTGAAGAAATGTGTAACACGAATAACAGCTAGTTCAAATTGAATTAGAATATTAAAAAGTTTACCTCACGGGATGTAAGTCTAATGCGTCTTCAGAATTCAGCCAGTCCAGGAACTGAGCCATTAGCCTCTGTATCTCCGAGGGGCCTGGTGGTATGTGACCACCTACATACACCTGAGTTCTCCGGAAGTGACCCCCCTCCACGGGGTCCACGTGGCCTAGTACTCTTTTATGAATTTCGAGAATATCCCCCATTGTGATGTCACGTAGCCTATATAGCAGTGTTGAATTTATATACTTCATAGCCGCATCGAGCCCTAAAATTTCGTTGTGTTCATCTATACTTTTCCCCGACACGGCTATTCTCGTCTCCAGTATGCTTCGTGTCTGCTGTAATGTCATGGTATTGCCTTCTATGCCCACTGTATGATAAATATGCTGGAAGTAGGCTTCCCTTTTTGCTCGACGTAATGCCGAGTTGCTCTCCGGGATGGAGGAAAGTGCATCTCGTTTTTCGTCAATCTTTCGTAACATTTCTCTGTCCAAGTTCTCCACGATGCTGGCCGTGCGCTGGCGGTTTATTAAAGCACCTCTGTGTTCTGGATAATTGGTTAACGCCAGCGTGTACAGCTGGTCCGCTTTGACTACATCCTTTTTCGTATCCTCGAGAAACTCACCGTAATGGTTTAATATATCGGCGTGTTTCGGAGACAGCGCGAAGGCGTGGCGAAATAATTTCAACGCTTTATCAGTTTTACCAACTTTCTTCATTTCTAACGCAGCGTTCAGCGACACCACCGCTTCGGGATCGCGGGCCGCGTCATGGTGCTTTGGCAATTGCACGGGCGCGTCATTCGCAACTGGCTCGAGATAATTGCCGTACAGACCACTTGGGATCGGGGAAAACGGTTTAGTATACCTCACCTCGTAGCTCAGCAGCTTGTGAAGGGATATTATTACGGCGAACGTGCACACAACGCTCGACAATATTAACACCGTTTTACATCTGTCTAGGATCATTTTAGTTTGAAACTGTTTATGGAAACCGGACGTCATGGTTTCTGTTTCCTGTGCCCTACCTATGAACAACATGGTCAGTGCGATTTTCTACACGCCCACTAACTGATAAAAACTTCCCGGAACTTGTAATAAATAGATCAGATTTCATATTGTGTTGCAAAAATATTTGGAAACGCTAATAACAGCAAAACACGTAAGACCATCGTAATGTCATTACGAATTACAAAAGCAATTGACATTTGACATTCGGATGACATGACAGTGACAGTTATTAGTCGTAACAGGGTTGCTAGATGTAACTATGTAGTTATTTTCATAGAGAATGCAATCACACCGGTGAGCGTCATAGACTATTTTTAGTATCGAAAGTTACTCGGTTCCTTTTTCCGAATTCAGACTTTACGAGTGAAATGTATAGGAATGAAATTATTTAAAACTCGCAAACATTAAGTATGGTTTAATATAAATTACCATATATCGGTAAATAGTTCTTACTAATGATACTAGATAGCGCTGTAGCTTACATGAAAATAAGTTTTTAATAGATTTCTTTTGTTGAGCATGTTGTTTAATTACATAATATTTCCTAAAAATAATAGGAATAAGGTACAATAGAAAATTTGTGTATAAACGATAATATGTCATTTTTTAGATAAATGCTAATGCTATGTAGATAAAACACCTTTTTTGCTAATAAAGCCATCTTTTCGACTAAATGTGTAAATAATAATAAAAACAAGAATTGTGAGGCAAACATAAAAAATATACATAAATTATTCTATCGTGAACTGTACCTTCTAAGCACCGAGTAACTTTTGATAATTTATGGAGAGTAAGTTCCCATAGAGGTTCTCTAAAGATTTCTTTGCCCAAATTCACTAATAACTTGGGTATTATAGATACCCATATTTTATTTAAAAAACTTAAATTCAATTATGTGTATTTTTAAGCAGAAGCAATCATTAGATATTTCAGATTGAAAGTTGTCAATCTGAATTTTTGTTATTATTTTAATTTAATGAATAAAAATATTGAATGGCATTCGGTTCACAATTAATGTCTACTTTTTTCTGTAACCAAAGCCTTAACTCAATTATCCTTTATAAAGGTTTTTGTATTTATTATATTACCTATAGCAGTATTAATACATAAGGGCGGCAGGTTAAATAAATAAAGCGATATAATCTACATTTGTTTAATTCCCCAAGACTTCACCACGCACACGAATAAATAGTAAAATCTTACATAATAACATTCAGATCATCGTTAATAATTTTTATTGATTAAATACCAGTTACAACTACACAACTTACACTAGAAATAACATAACCTTACACAGCAGACGCATACGGCGAATTAAAAAAAAAAACAGTAATTCGTCGAACGTTTAATGGTGTTCGAGCTCACTGATACATTACATTAACATGTAATTAATGTTTCAATCGTTTTGTGAGCCAGCGGCGAAGCTTCTCAATCGCATGCCACTGATCGAGTGCGATCATTTAAAATCGAAACATCGTTCCTTCGCGACGCGTCCTGCGATTAATACTGCGATTTGACGACCACACCCCGTTCATTGCTGACTAGATATTGCAGCGCGCTGCACATTGAGCATCCAATACGAGCAATGTAACAGCATGCAATGAGCTTTCAATAAATTATATTTAATATTTATTCGTGTTTGACGAGAATTCCAGCTGGCGACATTTTAAAGGGACAAAAATTCAATACATATGCAAGGTCGGCTGCTGTTTCATATTTGTTCATAGCGTACTGATGGACTGATTATATAAAGAGGATGCACGCTTTTTACGTGCATCCATTAGCAGTTCCTTAGCTTGTGCTCGCTGGGAGACGTGCGCACGGACTGCGCGCTCCTAATGTTGTGTGTTCGTAAATTCCTGCATCGAGGGAGCGCTTTTAGTACGGCGGTACGACCGTATGAAACTTAATCTACGTTTAACACTAGTTATGGCAGTATTCCAGGAATTGGAGAGTCAACTCGAGCTCAATAGAATCGTGCAGCTCCTAGATGGATTGGCTGACCTTTATTTATTGATGGGGAATTTTATTTATTGTAAGTGCATACTGTCGCCGTTACAATTGACCGCTACTACCGCTGCTGGGCCGAGTCTCCTGTCAGAATGAGACGGGTAAGGCGAAAAGTATTCAATAACAATTCGATATGTTTTCAAGTTAATTGGCAAGAATACATGTGCCATACACTACTTTGAGAATACAGCCGCTCATTGAGTTAATTTCACACATTTCAATTAAGCAATCATTTTAGCATCTAACAGCTATTTTATATTTTCATACAAATTCATGAACCTACTCACATCGGTGTGTTTCAATCGTTTTTATCTTATTCAACTAAACAAATTTGGAACGAAATACAAATAATATGTGCGGCCAGCGCCTCGCAGACCATTTTTTCCCGACATATGCGCTCGAAATAGCCAATCTATAAAAAATAATCACATCGTCCTACAAAACGGTAATTCACAGTCCGATGCGGAATTTGTAGGTGAATATTATTGCACAAACGAAATGCACCTTTACACGTTCCCGGTCTAATAATTTTTGTCATTGGTTTCAAAAACTTTACCCACTTATTAAGATACATTAGTAGAAGTAATATAAACGAGACGTAACCACATTTTGATTGCACGCTTATCAAGAAAGTTTCCTATGCACTGCAAGAAGAAGAATAAAGCCCGACATTTTAAAATCACAAAAGATATACTTTTAGTGCGTATACATTTATTAAGTCTATTTTACAGATTTCATAAAATATTCAAGTGGGTTCTATTCAAACTTATTCGTAATTCGACTGAATGACAGTTATCTGTCAGTGTTGCTAGTATCGATCGGGCTTTATCTTCCCGATTCTCGCGTTGAAAATTGTTTAAAACGTTAGTATCATTCACTGACATATAGAGTCGACCAATATCATGGTGGAATATAAGGAGCACCCGAGCGCTATCATGGTGCCCACCACAATGGACGAGTGGTAGGCGCGAAAGGTTTTCAGCACGCGAAGGTAGCGGGGACAGTGGGCCAGCTCGCCGAGGATCAAAGTGCCGATCTGAAACAAATGAAGAGCCGGTTAGATTGGGTAATACTTACCGGTCAGTGCACGACGTAATGGACGATTAGAAAAAGCGAAATAGTCACCGTTACCCACAAAGTAAAGTACTGTGGCCCTAGCGCGAACCTCTAGCGACAAAGTATTCGTACGGTAAATGGTAAAGAAATGTATGAAAAATGTACAGCGCCCCTATCGTGC
>DWUN01003580.1:0-11845 GCA_018249975.1 Passova gellias
ATTGTGGGACTTAACGTAACTGGTAAAATGTGGGGGTGTACTACACTCCTCTGCCTACCCCTTCGGGGATTACAGGCGTGATATTGCCTTTAAAAAATTGTCTATTTGTTAATAAGATTACTGCTTTATACACTTTGAGTACAAACCTAAAGACTCTTTATTGCTCCGTCCTATATTGTTAACTGCCTGGTAAAGTTATAAATAAAATCACGGCAAATAGCTTAGTGGCCAAACCTTTCAATGCAAAAATACACTGCACTTGTAATACTTTTATTATTTATGAATAATAAAAATGTTGTAATTTAACCAGACCGTATATAATAATAATTTCCGTGAACAATCGATATGTACTGGAGGAATTGTTGTTTCTACGTAGTTTACAAATGAAGGAATTCCTTGTAATTTATGATCAATTACGCTTAAAATACCACGTAGGTGCCTACTAGAAGTTCGAATTACAGTATTGCAATAAGTATTATGATGATTAGTGTAACTATCAAATGTCATTTCCCCAGTGGAAACAATATTCCATAGCAATGCTATGGGTAATTTTAATTTGATTCCTTGTTGTTAGCTGACAATAGGGACCATAGACAAAGCGAGTTTTTTTAATGTGCAGTCGATATCATAGTGCTGGTTAATAAATAAATAACATAATGACGATTAGGTCAAAGTACAGGTATCATCTACTTCTTAGTATCGGTCGATATACAGTTGCAAAATAACGTTGTACAAAATTCGTTTGAATTAAATTGATTCATAAGTTTTTAATTCAATGGAAGCAGTCAAACGATCAATGAGCTATTAAAATGTCGACTACAGTCTATTGTTTCTTATGTTATATGAGTTGTTTTATACAATTTATGGTACGGGTAATAAAACAAAATATGTTATTAAGTTATTCTTAGAGGTTTGTTTGAGTTTATTACATACTGTCTTTCGGTAAACCACAATAGTCGTCGTGTATTGTGATCAATCGATTTTACGCTGACGATAAAGTACAATGGGTTGTAAAGTCTATAGTTCATTACTGCGATCGGAGGAAACCAGTATTAAGGTGAAAATTATCGTGCAATTTTAACAGTTTTCAAGTATTACAGCTATTTACAGGACCAGCGCTGACCGAAACACATCAGTGATGCAATAATATACAAATATCAATTTATTGAAGAATCAAGTGTTTACGTAATTTTACTTCTATTTGAAAAAAATACAACATGTAAGTCTTACAAAATATTTGACGCTTCATGTTATTTTTTTATACTTTAAATTAATTGCGTGTCCAACTTTTAAACAATAGTTGACCAAATATTTGTTGGTTGGGCAAAGTAGCAATTTTAAGATGTATATGTTTATTGCACTCTGTTTCTTTATCATTTTCATTTTTAACACGTGCAAATAACACAAATGGAAATATTGCTTGCGTATACTATTTTGCCCGGTGCAAGTCATCATCTAGATAGTTAACGATTTGCTTGCGGTAAATACGTCGCGTCTATTGTAACCGCGCCAGTACCTGTTTTCCGTTGAAAGCGGGAACTTGTCTATGGTCGGCGAAATGCGCGTCCGAACCGAACCGGCGGGAAGTATAATTTTATATGGTCGTCCGAAAATTTTCTTTTTAATTTTCGAAAGAAGTGACGTGAGTTCGGATTGGTATTTGGGATTCCGGTGATATTAGGATTCCAAAGTGTGTTTTTGCGAAAATTCATAGTGAAAAGAATGATAAAGGTAGCTAATATTTATTTAAATGTATGAATATTGATGATTTTTTATGCATAAAAAATTGAATTATAAAAAGTTTATAAATGTTTAAAAAAGCATAAAAAATAGGCAATTTTAATGGTGAATACTGGCAATATAAAAATGTGCTAATATAACAAATTAGTGTTCATTTAAATAATTGTTAACATGTATTTATAGTGCTTTCTTTAAGATCGGCGTATTTACGAAATAGCACACATCTATTATTTTAATTCCTTTGGAGGCTGATTTTCTAAAAAAGTCGAAACACGCGCTTCTTGGTGCGTGTTTCAAAATTGCCAGATTTTTTAATACACTTGTAACCCTTAATTAAACCCTATAGGAGCAGAATATTTAAAAATCCTTCCTTAGTGCCGCCCACGTCTTAAAAGGAACTCGCTGTCCAAATTTCATGTTTCTAGTTTCAATCGCTTACATTGTGCGATGATGTACATATAAGTTAGCACATATTTTGTTACATATTATCGACAGAGTATGTCCTACATTTTCTATTGTGTCGACTATCCACTGAGAAAGAAAGCTTACGGACTCATCAGATAGTTGCAAGAATACCCAAATTAAAAATCAATTATGCATGTAATTAAAAATTACGCAAATTACTGATATGACTAGTTAATTAGGAAAAATTATCATTAATAAAATAATCCTATTTACTTAGCAAACGGTCAGTAATGAATGCGGACGAAAATTTCCCATTTTAAAATATCATTAACCTTCAAATACCACAACGACAGCGACAAAAAACTATCATCAAAAGATATTAAATGTAATTATTATAACTGATATCAAAATAATATTTTCCCCTGTGTAATGCTTTCTACATGTTGTTGGATCAACATGCGTTATGGTTATAATATATAACCAGATATAACAACGATTCCGACGTTAAAATTAAAATAACGTTCGCTAAATAACTCAAGAGGATGAATTCCGTAAAGAATCATAAAGTAAACTATTATTTCTAAACGTAACTACGACTTTAAAAATGGCGAACATCCATCAGTCAGTTTCAGCTTTAATAATTAGCTAATACTTTTTAACCACAAGATTAAATATAAAATGTATGCGTTTGCTTTCGAAAATAACGAGATTCGGATACAAATTTACATACCTCATTTAACCCCGTAGATATGAATTTCTGAAACTGTTCTCTTCGCGAGTACTTACGTCGTTAAAGGCAAATATAAAAAACCTAGCTGACCCGGCAAACATTGTTCTGCCATTTAAAATATAACAGTATTTCTCCACTATTTAATGGACGTTATTTTACATATAAACCTTCCTCTTCAATCACTCTATCTATTAAAAAAACCGCATCAAAATTCGTTGCGTAGTTTTAAAGACTTAAGCATACATAGGGATATAGTGACAGAGAAAGCGACTTTGTTCTATACTATGTAGTGATATCATGTTTGTAGCTTCTGCCATTTTTATTTGTACAAAATATACGAGTAGTACTATAATACAACACCACAACTATACATATAATACATTGCATGCGATTTTCCTCTTGTTTCATGTTTCAAAACTACACGACAATTATCCTTTTTGTCTATTAGTTATGATAACCCTTATCTAGCGTAATTTCGTAATGATCTAAGGAAAACTGTAATGTTCTGTTATCTCGTTCCTTGTCAAGGCTTGTAGTAATAATAATCTTGGTTACTTTCCTTTAACAAAGATTGAACAATATCACTAAATCATTTACTTTACTTCTTACCCATGATTTAGTCAACTAATTCTGAGAAAAACATTGATTACTTTAATCTTACTAATAATTTTGTTATTTCTAATTCTGTTATCGAAATGTTATGCGGCATAACTGCATTTTACCTTTTTTATCTTTGTGCTAAGTAGAGCGGCGAGTATTCGATGCCTCAACATCATGTTCTTTACCTCTCAACATTTATTCCTTACCTGTCAACATTTATTCTCTGAACATTTGTTCCTTACCTCTCAATACCATGTTATCATCATCTACACCATACCAGTGTCACTGACCCAGTCTGTTAATATTGCGATTCGTCGTTCTATGTTTATGTTTTAAACCTGTCCAATGTCAATTTCATTTGTTAATCTCCGCGAGCCGACAGCAGTTAGCCAAATGACAGTCGTCAGTCATTTCACGGTTGGTTCGACGCTTATAAATAGTTTTAAATTGTTTCGCCCGCGCGATGTGGTCATTTTAATATATTACTGTAATGCTTAAATGAGGTAACAAAACAAATACCTTCGTAAATATTTAAAGTAATAACTTTAGGAATAACGAACATTAAAATATAAAAGATGGAATTATCTCGTATCAAAATAAAACTGTAATAAAATCACAAGTAACCCCAAGATTCCCCTGAAAAAAAGCTATAATCGGCCATCACATGAATAGTGGTCGCTTGGATCCGTATCGAGTCTTGAACCTTCAGACCGTAATAATATTCATGTGCGGTTGGGGAAGTCCCGACGGGCACGAAGATCCTTACGCTTTTTCTTCAATTTCGAATGTAATTCGATATGGCGATTTAGATATTCATATTTCTATATTTCGTCACGCAGAAAGACGCGATATGCCCTCTTATTATGACCGTGTGTCTCTTTTTGTCTGTAAACTGTAAGATCAGGAATCAAATGGATAAGTTAAATTTAATATTGTTTCCTTAATTAAATAATAAATTATTAAAAAGTATTGTATATGATAAAAAAAGTTAGGACAATAAAATTTATTTGAAGGGGACATAACGCTTTTTCCTTACGTGACGATTTGTACAATGCAACACCTAGCGTAATCCGCGTCTAGGATCTACTTTCCAATGACAGTTTGCTTTCAATTGTCTTATCGGGTCTAACGTAATGGCTTAAAGTTCGCCGCAATCGTCGTGTTCCACAAAGTTCACTAATAGCCTAACATCCTCCATACAACGACCTTCACCGAGCTGGTTAAGTGATGAAATGTATTTTATATCAAATTGAGTATATCAATAACCATATTGAAAAATTTCAGTCAATCAATTTTTTGGCCAAATTTCACCGGTTTGGTTAATGGACAAATTCCATACCAATCGAAAGTATGAAGCCTATATAGAATACGCAAACGTTTGGTTGGCTATCTCTTTCTTATCACAATTATAAGAATGAAACAGCGTTGATCAAAATCAAAGTCATCAACACGATGCCAACGCGGACGATAAGCTGATGATCGCTAATGTCAGCAGCAATCAGCGCATTCACATACACCGCGTGCCTTTGTGCACTGGTGCGTAGTTAGAACGAGATCTTAATAGAAATGGCTCAGAGTGTTTAACGAAGGGAGCACAGTGTTTATTGTAACCTATCATTTTCCATCTCGAGGGCAAATCGATAGAAATTACAGACATATATGGGCAAGAACAATTTGGTGGATGGGGCACCATAGGATTATTACGCAGGACTATCTCCAGCAGGGGAATAAAACAGACTAGTAATAGACATTATATCATCACGCCAGATCTCTAATGAGGTAGGCTGTGGGCTAAGATCTATATCTCTATCCTTACAGACCTGAGGAGCTCCCTACTAAGTTATGGCGTATCTATTTTTGATAATATCTGTGGTTTTACCTGACATGTGATTTACCAAACCTATTATGCAGCCATTCTTACGCTTTCAATGCTGTTAGTGATTCATAATTCTTAAGTTGCAAAAAAATGTCAATTGTGTATAGGTGTAACATTTTTGTCTAAAAGTGACAAATAGCCCTTACGGCCTTGTCTATGAACGGATATTTCGTTTATAATGCTTTTTAGCTATACTTTTGTTGGTCCAATGCTGGACCGGGTCTCCTCTTATAGTGAGAGGGATTAAGGCCATAATCTACCACGCTGGCCTAGTGCGGTTTGGTAGACTTCACACACTTCAGAAAATATTATATCACTACATAGTATGAAAAAAAAGTAGCTTTCCGCTGTCTGACCCTATGTATGCTTAGATCTTTAAAACTACGCAACGGATTTTGATGCGGTTTTTTTAATAGATAGAGTGATTCAAGATGAAGTTTCATATGTATAATAACATCCATTATATAGTGGAGAAATACTGTTGTAATTTATATAGCAGAACAGCTAGTTAGCATTAAAAGGCGGGTATTCTGTAGACGGGTCTTCTTCTCGATACAAATAAATAAGAATTCGACAGGTAGAGCTCCTAAATATTTAATCTCGTGCTTACTATGTGGAAAGCTATTGTTGTGGAGATTCCCTACGTGATTACTCACGTGACTTTATCGCTGCTCGTGAAGTTGTAGACAGCGCGGCGACCGACCGGCGCTGTAATGTCGATTCATTTGGACTTTTATGCACGAGATATACTGGTATGTATGTATACTATGTATGTATGTATACGATTTTACAGTCTTTATCACACACCGTTAATAACATTTGCTTTTCGGTAAACCGACAATATGAAACAATCGACAGTCGGCAGTAATGAAATTTCTATATCGGCTCCTGTAATTATTCTTTACTTCATTATAAGATAGTATAATCATATTATCCATAGCAAAATTATAGAGAGTTTTAGATTATTTAGTATTCATGTAAGACTTAAAGCAATTTGGATTTTGTTTTAACGTTTTCCTTATGTTGTTCTTCCTTTTAAGAGTAGGTATGTATTTTTTATAATAATACCGATAAAGTTGAAGTGCAAAGCGTGGCTCAATTACTGTACATAATTATTGGGTAGCGTGGAATACAATTTATTATATTGTGAGATTAATTGACGTAAGCTAAGCAAGTGTAAAAGTAAAGTAAGAATAAACTTTTATGTCGATTTCTTATAATCCATTCCGGTCGCTTTTCATGTATAATATACCTACATATATTGTATAGCTCTTGCTTCATATAGGTATACCATTAGTTTCAAATGAACTCGTAATATATGCAAGTTATTACCGGCCGTCAGTAATGTCGCATGCACTCAAGCCGTCTCAAAGACTTTCATGCGACGCCTTCGTAATATAGATGTTGACAGATTTACTGCTGCGTGCGATGCGAATCAACAGTATTGTTAGTAAAAAGTAAAGTTTGCTAGTACTACATTATATTATATTAAAAGTAAATATCCATCTTCTAAGGTACCAGTCACAAATTACTTCCGCACTGTCGGGCAAGAGCAATGCGTGTTTATGCATATTAATGTATCAGTTGAGACGGAAAGGAATGTTGTTTTTTTTACATTACATTGGAATAATTAAACGTTTAACGTGTTTTGGTTTTAATGAATGATTTTAAAAAAACACTCTATCGATGATTTTATTATTCATTTTTTAAGTCTATAATCACATCGAAGGCATTGTAAATACCAAGTTAAGTGTGTATTTCATGACGCGAAGTTGAACAAGTATGATAAATGCGGCAACCATTTCTACCTATAATCGTTAGTACTGTCCAGATCTCGTACTGTCTGGAGAGGTCTTGTTGCAGAATAACGTGGTTTGGATAAAAAAATGATGGCTCTCAGGAAAGGTCTGTTTCGCAGTTTGTCCCGGTTTTAGGGTCAGAACAAACCAAAAACCACTTTTTGAGGATGTACTCACCTGGCTGCCAAGTATTTTGCAGTGATTCCTTTGCACATAACTACTGCTTTTGCTTAATAGGTTTCCCACTTTCATCTCTAGAGATGATTAGGTCAAAAAATCCATCTGTAATTTTTCCGTGGTACTTTGAATGCTGAATATCCCACTCAAGTTCTTGGTCAGATTGAGATGGTCGACCAAGGTTAATTAAGACTGTTTGACTCTTCTTCCATTGTCTGACATAGATCAAATTTGTTTCGATACTTATACTGTCTATCTCATTGATACGAGTATTGTACCCAAAATTGCCAAAAACAAATGATTACGAGTCAAAAGTCTGTAGCCCCATTTTAAACATGAGTTGATCGATGTTAAGAAATATTGACATGAGTAAAAACGACATTCAATTCCTGTCCTTTTGTGATTTAAAGATCGTTTTAAATTATCTTTGTGGCTGTTTCATCTAAAAACTTTGTTCGTCAACTACGCCGCAAATAGGTACAGGACAAAGGCTCGTTCATACGACACTGTTGTAATTTGGATGTTGACTGATTTACATGGGATTTGCGTCGTGTGTGACTTGGCAGAGCAAGTCGAAGGTCCGTAAAAACAGAAGCCATCAATTGTAATGTGTTTTTGAGAGCTGTTTTATGACTGTTTTTATGGTAGATACTCTTTCGGAAAATACATTGTACCCCAATTATAGAAAATGATGTCATTTATACATTTTATCACTTATGACACTATGTGCGTATGTTATACATAGTTCATAGTACCACAACTTGCTAATTAATATGTTATGAAATGGGCTTTAAAGTGCTACTGCAAATTTTGCAAATCAGATTTTCGAATCATTTGAAATTGCATTTTAATTACAACTCAAATGAATATTTGAATTTGCAGCACAATGTTTTGAGATATTAGTGAAATCTAGGTTAACTTAATTATTATTATGCTTTATTAAATAAATACTGCTTGCAATTTCCGTTACAAGTTACTTTTACATTACCTTTAAGTAATTAATTTTCAATTTAGATGCTTAAATAGTAAATAGAAGTAATTTCTACTTCAATGACTGAATCAGCTGCGACTTAACATTACGGTCTGATGGCATTTGAAACTCCAATTATATGTAATTTCGAACAATCTAAATCACATTTGTTATCATCGGATAAACAGAATTTATTAGTTTCGGGACCCATTAAGAGGCCCTAAATGGGCACATAAACTTTGAAACAGATAAATTCAATTGGAAAGGTTAGAAAATTCACATTGTAATGCTTAATGCCTAATCGTTATAGGGGTATAAATACGCTAAACATTTCTTTCATTGTGTACTTGTATGACGTACACAGAATAACGAGTAAGGGAATCTGGTGGAATTACATATCATCGGGAGAGTGTTTGAAATAGGTTTATACTCGTATGTATATAGAGGGATAGTAATAATAGCAATAGTCTGAAACATAAGTAATAATCATGTAATAATAATCACATATCTATAATATTCAAATTAGAAATACAAATGTATAATTATAATTTTGTTTTCAGCATTGAAATTATCACCGCTATAAAGTATTCGTTGGTAGATTGCTATTATTATAAGAACGAAAATAAGTGCGAAGAGTGAAGTTGAAAACTAAAATATACGCCGCAAGAGCCGTCCAAAGATTGACTTGAAGTTCGATCGCACTGTGTACATAATGCTTCAAGTAATTACGCGCGAGGTTATTTTTCACTGCTGTTTGTATTCAGACGAATGATGCCGGCTATAAGCACAATAATTACGAACACGATGCCCTTGAAACAGATTTCATGTTTTTTCCCACCATAGCCTTATAAATATACAACAGTAGATCAATTAAAATAAACGAATTCATAAAGTAGACTAAATATTCAACACTACGAGTATCTTAATTTGCGAATTGGCTAATCAATTATTAAAAAGTTTCGTTAGCGTCTTCTCTGTAGTATACTTTGGATGTTGCGATTTAAAAACAACATTGTTTTTCCTGTCAATTTGAATTGATGTAATAAGAAATGGTTGTCTAAAACACACCCAAAACGGAATTCTATTAGTGAATAACGTCAAAACCAGTATTTATTAGATAGCGATTTCTATCGAAGCTTTTTGTCTTCCGCATATCATCAATTAAAATGTTTACACGTGCCTGGCACAAGGCGGATTCTTAAAAACCGGTTTTCAGAATAGTTTCGTGTGAGAAGTTTGGTTAGCGCCGCACCAATTTATCGTGACCTTTCAGGCCTACCGCTGAGTTGTTGGAGAATGAAACCTCTGCTCTCTGGTTAGCGATACAACAGTTCATCACTCATTGGTTGCCGTTTATAAGGCAAGTTGTCCTCAAGGCGACATCTCGTTAAGAGTATAATAAAATTCATAATGTACGTTTTTGTATACCATTCAAGGAGGCCGAACAATCGTCGCTTTGATCTGACTTTCCGATTGGTCCACGAAACGGATCGCTTTGTGCAAAATCAACAATGGTGTTCTGTGAATAATGTCATGAGAAATTACTTTAATTTAGACAAGATAAAGGTTATGGTAAAATAAATTAATAATTCACATGCGCTTAAAATTATTCTAGGATGAATAATATTGTTAAGAATGTCCCAGTAAATTCGCGGATAGGTAATCCGGTTAAAATTATTAGACCTTCGATTTTAAATAACTATAATAGAATTGTTTATATTTTTTTGTCCATACTCCGGTTAGATAACATTTTCAAAATTATTTCTTAAGACATATTATGTACATTCATTTTTCTTGTGGCGTAGATGTTATCAAAACGATGTAATACGTAAAATTTTTGTAATAGAGGATATTGTATTGTTCTTTGTTCTTCGTTTCGGTCTCACATTCTGAGTCGTGTAAGTGCCTTGACCCCGTGTTTTTGCCTTCATTTGGCGGTCTAATGGCCTTGAGACAGCCTTTAACTATTTCCGCAATTAGCGACACACGCTAATCACTTCACTATTGTGTGTGTAATAAATGCCTTATTACTGTAATCTAGATCTAAATTAAATACTTATAATGATTTCGTTTTAACTTGTTGATATTTTTTGATAGATAAATTTCAATACTGTACAAGTGTGATATAGGAATCTTCTAAGTTAATTACCTATACTAACTGAGCTGAGAAGGACATGAATTTTAATAAATCTTCGTTTTAATCAGTTATACAGTTTCGACTTTCTGTAATGGAAGGTACGACCAATCTCATTATTTTCGTCTCCGTTAGGTTGGCATGTTAAACTTTAGACACTTAGATACATTTTCACAATATCGGTACAGGTCCGAAAAGGGAAGATTGCGAGTTAGCATGATAGATTGACATGATGTATTTTGTATTAATATAATATTAGATTAGAATTTATATGAGGATAGATTAAGTAGCGCTAGCATACATCTATTCTTGTGTTCCATTGTCTACTTCAAGAGCATTTAATCTCTGATTTGGATTTTTTTCGTCCACTTTTCCTGGCCCCAGTGTGGCTTACGTTTTACACGTGTCTATATTGTAAAAAGTTACGTGACGAATTGTGAAACATTCTATAGCCTGTAGTACATATAACTTATCACCCCTAATTATTTGACAAAAGGGTCACTTGCGTCTTTTTCTAATAATTGACCCCGTAAAGACATTAAATTACTATTAAAGAAAAAGATTTTCACTTAATTCATTCTCCGGACAGCTTCGTAGTAAACGAGGCGTGTGTAAAGCAACAGGTGATCGGTCGGCCGAATCTCCAGGGCCTCAAGATCCTTCACAATCTTTGATTCACCTTGGCATTTGAACTTTTACTTCGGGGTTGCGACATTGAAACTTTTTATTGAATACTCGTTCGATAGTTTGGACTACATAATCACCAACATAGCGGTAAATGCAGCAATGCAATGATTTCTATCGCTAATAATAAAGCATTAAAGTATGGACGGTATGGACAGGACGCTCGAAAAAATACGTATGTCAATATTGCTCTCATTTCTATATCTTTTATTGCTATTCCTATGTATGTAGTCTTATATAATTCTCAACTGTTTTTTATATATTTTCATGATTCGAGAGATTTTATTGTCAAAGTCATTTAGAATTACTCGTACAATTTACAGTTGAAATGTGATATTGTGTGTATAATGTGAATCCTTCTTAGCTCTAACTCAGACAATTGGATGATATGGATCGATATTGGATAATATTTGCTAGCGTTTTCAGGATTCAACGGGCTGTTAAATATTGCGTCACACTCCTTAGTGTAAGATAACAATCATCAATCCTCGGTGGTATGAAGGGCGAATATAAACTTGTTACGAGTGTATGCTTTAGACCTGTATCGACTGGGAAAGTGGCTTGTGTACCTGTTTGCTACTTTATGAAATAAATAAAAAAAGGTAATGAAATAATCGTGCTGTTTTTTCTATTTTGTAAGATTATGTTATTACAACGACTGCCTCGTTGGTCGTGCGGTTGCTAGCGCGACTGCCGATCGGGAGGTCCTGGGTTCAAATCCCGGGTTGGG